>NW_026508548.1:0-10361 GCF_026875155.1 Cherax quadricarinatus
AGTGTTTGCAAGTGAGTGTCGTTGTGGAGGCGAGGTGTCTTGCAAGTTTAGTGTAGTTTGTTGCAAAGCGAGAGTGTTTGCAAGTGAGTGTATGTTTGAAAGCAGAAAGAGTGTTTTGGGCCAATGTGAGTGTATGTTGTGACGGCGAGAGTGTCATGCAAGTGAGTGTATGTTGTGATGGCGAGAGTGTCTTGCAAGTGAGTGTATGTTGTGACAGCGAGAGTGTCATGCAAGTAAGTGTATGTTGTGACGGCGAGACTGTTTTGCAAGTGAGTGTATGTTGTGATGGCGAGAGTGTCTTCCAAGTGAGTGAATGTTGTGACAGCAAGAGTGTCATGCAAGTAAGTGTATGTTGTGACGGCGAGACTGTTTTGCAAGTGAGTGTATGTTGTGATGGCGAGAGTGTCTTGCAAGAGAGTGTATGTTGTGACAGCGAGAGTGTCTTGCAATTGAGTGTATGTTGTGACAGAAAGAGTGTTTTGCATGTGAGTGTATGTTGTGACGGCGAGAGTGTCATGCAAGTGAGTGTATGTTGTGATGGCGAGAGTGTTTTGCAAGTGAGTGTATGTTGTGACAGCGAGAGTGTCATGCAAGTAAGTGTATGTTGTGACGGCGAGACTGTTTTGCAAGTGAGTGTATGTTGTGATGGCGAGAGTGTCTTGCAAGTGAGTGAATGTTGTGACAGCAAGAGTGTCATGCAAGTAAGTGTATGTTGTGACGGCGAGACTGTTTTGCAAGTGAAGTATGTTGTGATGGCGAGAGTGTTTTGCAAGTGAGTGTATGTTGTGACTGCGAGAATGTTATACAAATGAGTATATGCTGTGTCTACGACAGTGTCTTGCAAGTGAGTGTATGTTGTGACAGCGAGAATGTCTTGCAAGTAAGTGTATGTTGTGATGGCGAGAGTGTTTTTTTCAAGTGAGTGTATGTTGTGACGGCGAGAGTGTCATACAAATGAGTGTATGTTGTGACGGCGAGAATGTCATACAAATGAGTGTATGTTGTGACGGCGAGAGTGTCTTGCAAGTGAGTGTATCTTGAGATAGCGAGAGTGTCTTGCAAGAAAGTGTATGTTGTGACAGCGAGAGTGTTTTGCAAGTGAGTGTATGTTGTGACAGCGAGAGTGTTTTGCAAGTGAGTGTATGATGTGACAGCTAGAGTGTTTTGCAAATGAGAGTATGTTGTAACGTCGAGAGTGCCATACAAATGAGTGTATGTTGTGACAGTGAGAGTGTCTTGCAAGTGAGTGTATGTTGTGACAGCGAGAGTGTCTTGCAAGTAAGTGTATGTTGTGTCGGCGAGAGTGTTTTGCAAATGAGTGTATGTTGTGACAGCGAGAGTGTGAAGGCAAGTGAGTGTATGTTTTGACAGCTAGAGTGTCTTGCAAGTGAGTGTATGTTGTGTTGGTGAGAGTCTCTTGCAAGTGAGTGTATGTTGTTATGGCGAGAGTGTCTTGCAAGTGAGTGTATGTTGAGATGGCGAGAGTGTCTTGTTTTTGAGTGTATGTTGTGACGGCAAGAGTTTCTTGCAAGTGTGTGTATGTTGTGACAGCGAGAGTGTCTTGCTAGTGAGTGTATGTTGTGACAGCGAGAGTGTTTGGCAAGTGAGTGTATGTTGTGACGGCGAGAGTGTCTTGCAAGTGAGTGTATGTTGTGACAGCGAGAGTGTTTGGCAAGTGAATGTATGTGGTTACAGCGAGAGTGTCTTGCAAGTGAGTGAATGTTGTGTCGGCAAGAGTGTCTTGCAAATGAGTGTATGTTGTGATGGCGAGAGTGTCTTGCAAGTGAGTGTATGTTGTGACGGCGAGAGTGTCTTGCAAATGAGTGTATGTTTTTTGGGAGAAAGATTTTTTCCAAGTGAGTGTATTTTGTGACGGCGAAGTGTCCCCTGAAGTAAGTGTATTTTTTTTATGGCGAAGTGTTTTGGGAAATGAGTGTATGTTTGATGGCGAGAGTGTCTTTCAGGTGAGGTATGTTGTGACAGCGAGAGGTTTTGCCCGTGAGTGTATGTTTTGACGGCAAGAGTGTCTTGCAAATGAGTTATGTTTTGACAAACGAGAGTGTCTTGCAAGTAATGTATGTTGTGACGGTAGATGTTTTTTTTTTAAGGAGGTTGTTGTGACGGCGAGAGTGCTTGAAAGTGAGTGTATCTTGTGACAGCAAGTTTTTGCAAGTGAGTGAATGTTTTTAACGGAGAAGTGCATACAAATGAGTGTATGTTTTGAAGGCGAGATGTCTTTCAAGTGTGTATGTTGCGACGGCGAGAGGGTTTTTCAAATGAGTGTTGTTGTGACAGCGAGAGTGTCCCTTTCAAAAAAAGTGTAGTTGTGACGGCGAAAAGTGTTTTTGCAAATGAGCGTATGTTTTGACAGTGAGAGTGTCTTGCTAGTAATGATTTTTGTGATAACGAGAGTGTTTGCAAGTGAGTGTATGTTGTGACGGGGAGTGTCTGCAAAAAAAAGTGTTGTTTGACGGCGAGGTGTTTTGCAAATGATTATGTTGTGACGGCGAAGGTTTTTGCAAATGAGGTATGTTTTTACAGCGAGAGTTCTTGCAAGTAAATGAATTTTTATAACAGAGTGTTTTGCGTGGTGTATGTTGGACGGCGAGAGTGTTTTGCAAGTAAATGTATTTTTTTGATGGCGAGAGTTTTCCTCAAGTGAGTGTATGTTTGTGACGAGGGTCTTGCAAGGAGTGTATGTTTGATGGCGAGAGTGTCTTGCAAGGAGGTACGTTTTGACGGCAGAGTGTTTGGGGGCGTGAGTGTATGTTGTGCGGCGAATTTCTTGAACTGGGTATATGTTTTGACAGCAAAAGCTCATGCAAGTAATTTATGTTTGACCCGGGAGACTGTTTTGCAAGTGAGTGTTTTGTGACGGGGGAGTGCTTGCAAGGAGTGTATGTTTCAAAGAAGGTGTTTTGCAAATATGAAAGTTGTTACTGCGAAAATGTCATGCAAATGAGTATTTGCTGTGTCTGCGAGAGTATTTTCCAAGTGAGGTATGTTTTTTGACTGCGAAGTGTCCCTGCAAGTGGGTTATGTTGTGATGCGAGAGTTCTTGCAAGTGGTGTTGTTGTGGGCGAGAGTGTCTTGCAAGTGAGTTAGTTGTGACAGCAAACATCATCAAGTAATTGTATGTTTGGGGACCGCGAGAGTTTTGCAAGTGAGTGTTTTTTGTGACGGGAGAGTGTCTTGCAATGAGTTATTTTGTCAAACAAGAGTGTTTTGCAAGGAGTGTATTTTGTTTCTGCGAAAGCGCAAATGGTATTTCTGTGTCCCGCGAGAGTTTTTGCAAGTGAGTGTATGTTGTGACAGCGAGAGTGTTTGCAAGTAAGTGTAATTTTTGACGGCAAGTGTTTTTTTTTTAAGTGAGTGATGTTTTTTCGGCGAGAGTGATCAAATTGGTATGTTGTGACTGCGAGAGTGTCTTGTAAGTGAATTATGTTTTCGACGGCGAAGGTTTTGCAAATGAGTGTATGTTGTGACAGCGAGAGTGTCTTGCAAAGATTAAATTTTTTACACGAGAGTGCCTTTTCAAGTAAGTTATGTTTTGACGCGGGTTTTTTTGCAAGTGAGTGTAAAATTTTTTTTGACGGGGATAGTACTTGCAAGAAGTATGTTGTGACAAAGAGTGTTTTTTTCAAGTGAGTGTATGTTGTGACGGCGAGAGTGACTTGCAAGTGAGTGTATATTGTGACGGCTAGAGTGTCTTGCAAGTGAGTGTATGTTGTGATGGCGAGAGTGTCTTGCAAGTGAGTGTATTTGTGACTGCGATAGGTCTTGCAATTTTTGTGTATGTTGTGACGGCTAGAGTGTCTTGCAAGTGAGTGTATGTTGTGACAGAAAGGGTTTTGCAATAAAAATGATGTTGTGACGGTGAGAGTGTCTTGCAAGTGAGTGTATGTTTTGGGGCAATGCGTTGCAAGTGAGTGTACCTTGTGACGGCGTTAGTGTCTTGCAAGTGAGCGTATGTTGTCAAAGCAAGAGTGTTTTGCAAATGCGTGTATGTTTGTTTCTTTGGGGAAAAGTCATCAAATGATATTTGCTGTGTCTGCGAGAGTGTTTTGCAAGTGAGTTATTCTGTGACAGCGAGAAGTCTTGCAAGTGAGTGTATGTTGTGATGGCCTGATGTCTTGCAAGTGAGTGTATGTTGTGACGGCAAAGGGGACTTTCAAGTGACGTATGTTTGGACGGGCGAGAGTGACTTGCAAGTGAGTGTATTTGTGTGGCGAGGGTCTTGCAAGGAGTTTACGTTGTGACAGCGAGATGTCTTTTCAAGTGAGGTAGTTGTGACTGCGAGAGTGTCTTGCAATTTTAGTGTTTGGTGTGACAGCGAAAGTGTCATGCAAGTAAATGTATGTTGTGACGGGGAGAGTGTTTTTTCAAGTGGGTGTAAAATTGTGAGGCGAGAATGTCATGCAAATGATGTATGTTTGACGGCGAGAGTGTTTTTTCAATGAGTGATTTGTGACGGGGGAGAATGTCATGCAAAAAGGTGTATGTTGTGACGGCGAGAGTGTTTTGCAAGTGAGTGTTTCTTGTGACAGCGAGAGTGTCTTTGGGAATAATGCATGTTGTGCGCGAAGGTTTTGCAAATGGTGTTTTGTGACAAAACGAGAGTGTCTTTTAAGTAAGTTATGTTATGACGGCGAGGTGTTTTTTCAGGGGGAGGGATTTTTTGACTGGAGAGTGTCTTGAAGTGATGTAATGTAACTGTGAGGGGTGTCATACAAATGATGCATGTTTTGGGCGGGGAGAGTGTCTTGAAAGTGAATGTGTGTTGTGATAGCCGAGTGTCTTTCAAGTAATGATGTTGTGACGGCGAGAGGGTTTTTCAAAAGAGTGTATGTTTTTTAACAGCGAGAGTGTCTTTCAATCAGTGTTTGGGTGTAAAGCGAGGTTTCTTGAAGTGAGTGTATGTTTGTGGTGGGAGAGTGTCCTTCAATTTTGTGTATGTTTGACGGGAAGTGTCCTGCAAAGGGGTGTATTTTGTGAGACGAGAGGTCTTGTATGTTTTGGTAGTGAGATTCTCTTGCGGGGGGGGTTGTTGTGATGGCGAAGTTCTTGCAAGTGAGTGTATGTTTGGGCGAGAGTGTCTTGCAAGTGAGTGTATGTTGTGGGTGGAGAGATGTCCTTTAAGTTAGTGTATGTTTGGGGGACGAGAGTGTCTTTCAATGAGTGTATGTTTTGACGGCGATAGTGTATTGCTAGTGAGTTAGTTGTGATGTTGGATTCCGAAAATGAAGTAGTTGGACGACGAGAGTGTCTTGCAAGTGAGTGTATGTTTTGACGGCGAGAGTGTCTTTCCTGAGTGTAGTTGTGATGGTGGGGGTGTTTTGAAAGTGAGTGTAAGTTGTCAGCGAGGTGTCTTTAAAATGAGTGTAGTTGTGAGGCAAGAGTTTCTTGCAAGTGAGTGTATGTTGTGACAGCGAAGTGTCTTGCAATGAAAGTTGTTGTACGGCAGAGGTCTTGCAAGTGAGTCAAATGTTTGACGGCGAGGTCTTGCAAGTGAGTGTATGTGTTTATGGCGAGGTGTCTTTCAAGTGATAAATGTTGTGATGGCAAAGTGTTTTCAAGTGCGTGTATTTGTTACGGCGATGTACTGCAAAATGGGGGTATGTTGTGACAGGGGATGTTTTGCAGTGAGTGTATGTTGTGATGGCAGAGTGTTTTGGAAGTAACTGTATTTGGACGGGGGTGTCTTTCAAATGAGTGTTTGTTGTGAAGCAAAAGTGTTTTTCAATGATGTAAAGTTTGACGGCGAGAGTTCATACAAAAGAGTGTATGTTGTTTCGGGGAGATGTCTTGCTTGGGGTGTATATTTTCAGCGAGAGTGTCTTTCAAGTGAGTGTATGTGTGACGGCGCGAGTGACTTGCAATGAGTGCATATTGTGACGGCGAGAGTGTCTTGCAAGTGAATGTATGTTGTGACAGCGAGAGTGTCTTGCAAGTGAATGTATGTTGTGACGGTGAGAGTGTCTTGCAAGTGAGTGTATGTTGAGACAGCGAGAGTGTTTGGCAAGTGACTGTATGTTGTGACGGCGAGAGTGTCTTGCAAGTGAGTGTATGTTGTGACAGCGAGAGTGTTTGGCAAGTGAATGTATGTGGTTACGGCGAGAGTGTCATGCAAGTGAGTGAATGTTGTGACGGCGAGAGTGTCTTGCAAGTGAGTGTATGTTGTGACAGCGAGAGTGTCTTGCAAATAAGTGTATGTTTGGGCAGCGAGAGTGTCAACAAATGATGATTTTGTGAAGGCGAGAGTGTCTTTCAAGTAAAAGAAGTTGTTATAACGAGGTGTTTTGCAAGTGAGGGATTTGTGACGGGCGAGAAGTGTTTTGCAAATGAGTCTATGTTGTGACAGCGAGAGTGTCTTGCAAGTAAATGAATGTTGTGATAACGAGAGTGTTTTGCAAGTGAGTGTATGTTGTGACGGCGAGAGTGTTTTGCAAGTAAGTGTATTTTGTGATGGCGAGAGTGTCCTGCAAGTGAGTGTATGTTATGACGACGAGAGTCTTTTGCAAGTGAGTGTATGTTGTGATGGCGAGAGTGTCTTGCATGTGTGAGTATGAAAGTTAAGGACACATGTGCAACATCTGGATATCTTTATTGTAGACGTTTCGCCATCCAGTGGCTTTATCAATACAGATTCTAGGACATAATAGGAAGACAGTAGAACTATATACAAAAGATGAGGTAATCAGTCCCTCGGCCTTGGAGTTAGTGTTCACAGCATCGTGATGGAGGAGAATCTGGAGCAAAGGCAAGAAGACTGACGTTTATATAGGCGTCAGTGGAAGGGACGGGCAGCAGACGAGGGCAGTCACTGGTAGGCGGGATTCCCCAGTGGAAGTAGGTCCTTCCCAAAGAGATGGGGTTTGTTGCAGCAGCCGTGAAGAAGGTCTTGTAGATGTCTTTTGAAAACCCAAAATTCCATGATGTTGCAGTGTCTTACAAGTTGTGTAAGAAAGGTATAAAATACCGACAATATGAAAGTTAAGACACATGTGCAACATCTGGATATCTTTATTGTAGACGTTTCGCCATCCAGTGGCTTTATCAATACAGATTCTAGGACATAATAGGAAGACAGTAGAACTAATACAAAAGATGAGGTTTAATCAGTCCCCCGGCCTTGGAGTTAGTGTTCACAGCATCGTGATGGAGGAGAATCTTTGGGGCAAGGCAAGAAGACTGACGTTTATATAGGCGTCAGTGGAAGGGACGGGCAGCAGACGAGGGCAGTCCTGGTAGGCGGGATTCCCAGTGGAAGTAGGTCCTTCCCAAAGAGATGGGTTAGTTGCAGCAGCCCCTGAAGAAGGTCTTGTAGATGTCCTCTGAACCAAGATTCCATGATGTTGCAGTGTCTGACAAGTTGTGTAAGAAATTTATAAAATACCGACAATATGAAAGGTTAAGGCACATGTGCAACATCTGGATATCTTTATTGTAGACGTTTCGCCATCCAGTGGCTTTATAAATACAGATTCTAGGAAACATAATAGGAAGACGTAGAACTATATACAAAAGATGAGGTAATCAGTCCCTCGGCCTTGGAGTTAGTGTTCACAGCATCGTGATGGGGGGAGAATCTGGAGCAAAGGCAAGAAGACTGACGTTTATATAGGCGTCAGTGGAAGGGACGGGCAGCAGACGAGGGCAGTCACTGGTAGGCGGGATTCCCCAGTGGAAGTAGGTCCTTCCCAAAGAGATGGGTTAGTTGCCCGTCCCTTCCACTGACGCCTATGTAAACGTCAGTCTTCTTGCCTTTGCTCCACATTCTCCTCCATCACGATGCTGTGAACACGAACTCCAAGGCCGAGGGACTGATTACCTCATCTTTTGTATATAGTTCTACTGCCTTCCTATTATGTCCTAGAATCTGTATTGATAAAGCCACTGGATGGCGAAACGTCTACAATAAAGATATCCAGATGTTGCACATGTGTCTTAACTTTCATATTGTCGGTATTTTATACCTTTCTTACACAAAGTCTGTGTATGTTGTGACAGCGAGAGTGTCTTGCAAGTGAGTGTATGTTTTGACGGCGAGAGTGTATTGCTAGTGAGTGTATGTTGTGATGGTGAGAGTGTCCTGAAAGTGAGTGTATGTTGTGTCGACGAGTGTCTTGCAAGTGAGTGTATGTTTTGACGGCGAGAGTGTCTTGCTACTGAGTGTATGTTGTGATGGTGAGAGTGTTTTGAAAGTGAGTGTAAGTTGTGACAGCGAGAGTGTCTTGAAAGTGAGTGTATGTTGTGACGGCAAGAGTTTCTTGCAAGTAAGTGTATGTTGTGACAGCGAGAGTGTCTTGCAAGTGAATGTATGTTGTGACAGCGAGAGTGTCTTGAAAGTGAGTGTATGTTGTGATGGCAAGAGTTTCTTGCAAGTAAGTGTATGTTGTGACGGCGAGAGTCTTGCAAGTGAATGTATGTTGTGACGGCGAGAGTGTCTTGCAAGAGAGTGAATGTTGTGACGGCGAGAGTCTTGCAAGTGAATGTATGTTGTGATGACGAGAGTGTCTTGAGAGTGAGTAAATTTGTGATGGCGAAAGTGTCTTGCAAGTGAGTGTAGTTTGCAGAAAAAGTGTTTTGCACGTAAGTGTATGTTGTGTGGCGGGTGTCTTGCAAGTGGGTGTATGTTGTTTTTGGGGATAGTATCTTTCAATGAGTGTAAAAATGTGATAGGGGGCTTGCAAGTCAGTGTATGATGGATGCGAGAGTTTTTGCAAAGTGAGTGTATGTTTTTGGTGGAGAATGTCCTCAAAATTTGTGAAATTTTTGACGGTGAGAGTGTCCTCAAGTGATGTATTTTGTGACGAGAGAGTGTCTTGTTTTGTGGTAGTGAGATTCTCTTGCAAGTGGGTGATGTTGTGATGCGAAGTTCTTGCGTGAGTGTTAAAGTTGTGGTGGGGAGAAGTGCTTGCAAGTGATGTATGTTGTGGTGGAGAGAGTGTCCTTTAAGTTTTTGTTGTTGGGCGACGAGAGGTCTTTGCAAGTGGTGTATGTTTTGACGGCGATAGTGTTTGCTATGAGTGTATGTTGTGTGTTGAGAGTGTCCTGAAAGTGGAGTATGTTGTGACGAGAGTGTCTTGCAAGTGAGTTAGTTTTGACGGGGAGAGTGTCTTGCACGAGTGTTTTTTTTTGGTAAAGGGTTTTTTAAATGGTTAATTGTGACAGCGAAGTTTTTAAAGGAGTGTTTTTTGTGATGGCGATTTCTTGCAAATGAGGTATGTTTTACAGCGAGAGTTCTTGCAAGTGAATGTATTTTTACGGCGAGAGGTCTTGCAAGTGATCCCCTTTTTGACGGCGAGGTCTTGCAAGTGAGTGTATTTTTTTGAGGCGAGGTGTCTTGAAGTGAGTAAATGTTGTGATGGGGAAAATGTCTTTCAAGGGGGTGTATGTTTTTTACGGGGTAGTATCTTGCAAGTGGTGTTTTGTGACAGGGAGAGGTTTTTTCAAGTGAGTGTATTTGTGTGGCGAGAGTGTTTTGGAAGTAACTGTATGTTGTGACGGCAGTGCTTGCAAATGAGTGTTTTTTTGGGCAGCAAAGGTTTTGAATGAGTGTATGTTTGACGGCGAGAGTGTCATTTCAAATGAGTTATGTTGTTTCGGCGAGAGTTCTTGTAGTGGGTATATTTTGGGCAGCGAGGTGTCTTGCAAGGAGTGATGTTGTGACGGGGGCGATGACTTGCAAGTGAGTGCATATTGTTTAGGCGGAGTGTCTTGCAAGTGAATTATGTTTGACAGGAATTCTTGCAGTGAATGTATGTTTTTTGACGGTGGAGGTCTTGCAAGTAGGGGTATGTGGACAGCGGAGGTTTGGCAAGTGACTATTTGTTCGGGGAGAGTGCTTGCAAGTGAGTGATGTTGTAAAAAAAACGAGAGTGTTTGGGAAGTAATGTAGTGGTTTTGGCGAGGTGTCATCAAGTGATGAATGTTGTGACGGGGGGAGTGTCTGCAAGGGGGGTAGTTGTGACAGCGAGAGGTTTGCAATAAGGTTTTGTACAGCGAAGTGTATACAAAAGAGGTTTTTGAAGGCGAGAGTGTCTTGCAAGTAAAAAAATTTTTTGGGAAAAGAGATTGTTTTGCAAATGAGTGTATGTTGTGACGGCGAAGTGTTTTGCAAATGATCTTTTTTGTGACGCGAGAGTGTCTTGCAATAAAAAGAATTTTTTGGGAAAAGGAGTGTTTTGCAAGTGAGGGGATGTTGTGACGGGGAAAGGTGTTTTGCAAGTAAGTATATTTTGTGATGGGAGAGGGCCTGCAAGTGAGGTTTTTTATGAACGAAGTCTTTTTCAAGGAGTGTAGTTGGAGGCGAAGTGTCTTGCATGTGTGTGTATGAAAGTTAAGACCATGGAACATCT
>NW_026508549.1:0-13431 GCF_026875155.1 Cherax quadricarinatus
TCCCTTTTCCCCCCCACACACGCCATCTTCCCCAACCCCGCCCCTTTTTCCCCTAACCCGCCCCTCTTTCCCACACCTCCACCTTTCCCCACACCTGCCATCTTCCCAAACACCTTCCCACACACTCATTTTTCCCCCCAAAACCCCACTCTTCCAAAACACTGCCCCTCTTCCCCCACAACCCGCCACTTCCCCCAAACCCCAAGCCACTCCCCACCCGCCCTCTTCCCCACACACCTCCCCCTTCCCCCCAACACTGCCACCTTCCCACACCTGCACTCTTTCCCACACACTGCCACTCTTCCCTCACACACTGCCCACACTTCCAAAACACACTGCCACTCTTACCACACACTGCCAACTCTTCCCTAACACTGCCACTCTTCCCACACACTGCCACTCTTCCTCCACATACTGCTACACTTCCCCATCACTGCCACACTTCCCTTGCATTCTACCACCTTCCCCAACACACTTAACACTCTTCCCCACACACGCCACTCTTCCCTGCAAAACTGCACTCTTTCCCCACACACGCCACTCTAACTATAGCACTGCCCCCTCTTCCCTACACACGCCAGTCATCCCCACCTACACTCCCCCTCTTCCCCACACACTGCCATCTCTTTCCCTACACACTATGCCACTCCCTCCCTGTCCATTGCCACTCTTCTTTAAACACTGCCACATCTTCCCTAATCTCTGCAACTCTTCCCCACACTCTGTACGTCTGCCACTCTCCTTACACAGGAGTGCTGCCCTCCTTTTCCCTTCAAACACTGCCACTCTTCTTTACACACTGCCACTCTTCCCTGCACACTGCCACTATTTCCCACACACTGCCACTCTTCCCTACACACTGCCAATCTTCCCCACAGACTGCCACTCTTTCCTACTCACTGCCACTTTTTCCCACACTCTGCCACTCTTCCCCACACACTGCCACTCTTAACTATACACTGCCCCTCTTCCCTACACACTGCCACTCTTCCCCACACACTCCCGCTCTTCCCCACACACTGCCACTCTTCCCTACACACTGCCACGTTTCACCCCACACTGCCGCTCTTCCCCACACAGTGCCACTCTTCCCTACACATTGCCACTCTTTATAACACACTGCCAATCTTCCTTACACACTGCTACTCTTCCCTGCACACTGCTACTCTTCCCTACGCACTGCCACTCTTCCCTACACACTGCCACTCTTTCCCACACACTGCCGACACTTCCTACACACTCTGCCACACTTCCCTTCACACTCCCACTCTCCCCTACACACTTGCCACTCTTCCCACATTCACCTCCAATTTCCAACACATATTACTGCCACTCTTCCCCACACACCTCCAATTTTCCCAACACACTGCCACTCTTCCCCACAAACTGCCACTCTTACCCACACACTGCCACTCTTCCCTACACACTGCCACCCTTCCCTATTCTGCCACTCTTCCCCACACTCTCCCACTCTTTCCTACACTGCCACTCTTCCCCACACACTGTCACTCTTCCTTAATCACTGCCTCTCGTCCCTACACACTGCCTCTCTTCACCATACACTGCCACTCTTCCCTATACACAGCTACTCTTCCCCTCACACTGCCATTCTTCCCCACACACTGCCACTCTTCACAAGACACAGCCACTCTTCTCTACACACTGCCACTCTTAATTAAACACTGCCACTCTTGTTCCAACATACGCTGCCTAACTTCCTTACACTCCGCAAACTCTTCCCACACACTGCCACTCTACTCTTCCATACACACTGCCACTCTTCCCTACACACTGCCACTCTTTCCTACACACTGCCACTCTTCCCTACACACTGCCACTCTTCCCTACACACTGCCACTCTTACCTGCAAACTGCCACTCTTGCCTAAACACTGCCACTCTTCCCTACCCACGCGACCTCTTCCTACACACTGCAAACTCTTCCCCACACTCAGCTTCTGCCACTCTTCCATACACACTGCCACTTTTCCCCTCACACTGCACTTATCCCTACAGACTGCCACTCTTCCCTAAACACTGCCACTCTTCCCTACACACTGCCACTCTTCCTAACACACTGCCACTCTTCCCTACACACTGCCACTCTTTCCAACACACTGCCAATCTTCCCTACACACTGCCACTCTTCCCTACACACTGGCACTCTTCTTCACACATTGCTACTCTTCCCTACACACTGCCACTCCTCCCTACACATTGCCACTCTTCTTTATACACTGCCACTCTTCCCTAAGCACTGCAATTCTTCCCCACACACTGCCACTCTTCCTTACACATGCCGCTCTTGTTCCCTACAAACTGCCACTCTTTCTTTACACCACTGCACTCTTCCCTGCACATCTGCCACTATTCCCACACACTGCCACACTTCCCTACAAACACTGCACCACTCTTCCCACACACTGCCCACACTTCCACACACACTGTAACACTCATCCCTTCACACTGCCACTCTTCCCCACACACTGCAACCTTACCCACACGGAACTAAAACTCTTCCCCATCACACTGCCCTCTTCCCATGCCATTCTGGCACTCTGGCCTGCATCACTATACCCAGTCTTCTCACAAACGCCACTATTCCCTACACACAGCACTCTTTCCCCTCCCTGCTGCAATTTTCCCCACACACTGCAACTCTTACCAACACACGCCACTCTTCCGCTACACACTGGCCACGCTTCCCTACACACTGCTACTATTCCCCACACACTGCAACTCTTTCCTGCACTGCCAATCATCTCCACACACTGCCACTCTTTTCCAAACACTGCCACTCTTTCCTACACACTGCCACTCTTCCCTACACTCAGTCACTCTTTCTCACTCACTGCCACTCTTCCCCACACACAGCCACTCTTCCCTACACACTGCCACTCTTCCCTACACTCAGTCCACTCTTTCTCACTCACTCAATCTTCCCTCACCACACAGCCGACTCTTCCCTACACAATGCCACTCTTCCCCACACACTGCAACTCTTCCACACACACTGCAACTCTTCCCTACATACTGCAACTTTTCCCTACACAGTACCACTCTTCACCACAATTTGCCACTCTTCTTCACACACTGCCACACTTCCTTGCACACTGCCACACTTTCCCCACACTGCCACTCTTCCCCACACAGTGCCACTGTTCCCTATATACTGCCACTTTTCCCTCCACTCTGCCACTCTTCCTCACACACTGCCACTCTTCCCCACACACTGCCACTCTTCCCCACACACTGCCACTCTTCCCAAAGCACTGCGCCTCTTCCCTACATACTTCCACACTTCCCTACACACTGAACTCCTCTTTTCCCCACACACGGCCACCTTACGAACACACTGCCACTCTTCCACACACACTGCCACTCTTACCCACACACTGCCACTCTTCCCCACTTACTGCTACTCCTTCCCCCCAACACATGCCACTCTTCGCCTCACACACTCCACTCTTCCAAACACACTGCCACTCTTCTCTACACACTGCCACTCTTCCCTAGACACTGCCACTCTTCCCAACACACTGCCACTCTTCCTCACATACTGCTACTCTTCCCCACACTGCCACTCTTCCCTGCATTCTACACTTCTTCCCCACACACTTCCACTCTTCCCCACACACTGCCACTCTTCCCCCTGCAAACAAACCACTCTTCCCCACACATCTGCGACTCTTCCCCACTCTCTGCCTCTCTCCCTACGCACTGCCTCTCTTCCCTACATACTGCCACACTTCCCTACTCACATGCCACTCGTCCCCACCACTGCCACTTCGTTTCCCACACATCTGCTCTCTACCAACACACACTGCCAATCTTAACTACACATTGCTATACTTCCCAACACACTGGGCCCATCTTCCCAACACACTGAACCTCTTTCCTTCAAACTGCACCCTTCCTACACACTGTGGCTGCCACTCTTCCCCACACACTCCACTCTTCCAACACTGCCACTCTTCCCCACACACTGTCACTCTCCTTAATCACTGCAATCTCTTTCAAAAACACGTCACCTTTCCACACATGGCTGCCACTCTTCCCCACACACCTCCAATTTTCCCACACACTGCCACTCTTTCCCCACACACTGCCACACTTACCCACACACTGCCACTCTTCCATACATACTGCCACCCTTCCCTACTCTGCACGCTACCCACACTCCCACTCCCCCTTTCTACACTGCCACACTTCCCCCCACACTGGTTCACTCTTCCTTATTACTGCCTCTCGTCCCTACACACTGCCACTCTTCCACCATACACTGGCCCACCGTCCTATACACAGCTACTCTTCCCCCTCACCTCTGCCATTCTTCCCCACCACACGCCACTCTACCCAAGAACACCACAGCCACTCTTCTCTACACACTGCCACTCTTATTTAAACACTGCCACTCTTTCCTACAAACTGCGTATCTTCCTTACACAACGCAACTCTTCCCACACACTGCCACTCTTCCGTACACACTGCCACTCTTCCCTACACACTGCCACTCTTCCCTACACACTGCCACTCTTCCCTACACACTGCCACTCTTCCCTACACACTGCCACTCTTATCCTGCAACCTTGGCCACACTTTGCCTAAACCTGCCTACTCTTACCTACACACTGTCACTCATATTCCTTCCTACACACTGCAACTCTTCCCCACACTCCGCCACTCTTCCGTACACACTGCCACTTTTCCCCTCACACTGCACTTATCCCTACAGACTGCCACTCTTCCCTACACACTGCCACTCTTCCCTACACACTGCCACTCTTCCCTACACACTGTCACACTTTCCAACACACTGCCATCTTCCTACACACAGTCACACTTCTTCCCTACACACTGCCACTCTTCCCTACACACTGGCACTCTTCCGCACACATTGCTACTCTTCCCTACACACTGCCACTCCTCCCTACACATTGCCACTCTTCTTTAAACACTGCCACTCTTCCCTAAGCACTGCAACTCTTCCCCACACACTGCCACTCTTCCTTACACAGTGCCGCTCTTCCCTACAAACTGCCACTCTTCTTTACACACTGCCACTCTTCCCTGCACACTGCCACTATTTCCGCACACACTGCCACTCTTCCACATAGGTATACTTTTTCCTTACACACTGCCATTCTTCCCCACCACACTGTCCACTCTTTCGTCTAGACACATCCACTCTTCCCTACACACTTGCCACTCTTCCCTACACTCTGGCACTCTTCCGCACACATTGCTACTCTTCCCTACACACTGCCACTCCTCCCTAACACATTGCCACTCTCTTCTTTAAACACTGCCACTCTTTCCCTAAGCACTGCAACTCCATTCCCACACACTGGCCACGTCTTCCTTCACACAGTGCCGCTCTTCCCTACAAACGCCACTCCTCTTTACACACGCCACTCTCCCAGCACACTGTGCCAAATATCCCACACAGCTGCGCACTCTTCTCACATATTGCTACTCTTCCCCACACTGCCACTCTTCCCTGCACATAACCACTCTTTCCCTACACCTGTTACTTCTTCCACCACACACTTCCACTCATTCCCCACAGACCGCACTCTCCCTGCACATTCTACCCCTGCTTCCCTGCAAATTACCACTCTTCCCACACAACTGCCACTCTTACCACACACTGCCACCTTCCCAAAGCACTGCGCCTCTTCCCTACATACTTCCACCCTTCCCTACACACTGACACTCTTCCCCACACACTGCCACTCTTCCCCACACACTGCCACTCTTCCACACACACTGCCACTCTTACCCACACACTGCCACTCTTCCCCACTTACTGCTACTCTTCCCCACACACTGTCCAATCTTCCATACACACACAGCCACTCTCCCTACACACTGCCACTCTTACCTGCAAACTGCCACTCTTGCCTAAACACTGCCACTCTTACCTACACACTGCCACTCTTCCCTACACACTGCAACTCTTCCCCACACTCTGCCACTCTTCCGTACACACTGCGACTTTTCCCCTCACACTGCACTTATCCCTACAGACTGCCACTCTTCCTAACACTGCCACTCTTCCTAACACACGGTTGCCACTCTCTCCCTCTACAACACTGCCATCTTTTCCAACACACTGCCAATCTTCCCTACACACTACCACTCTTCCCTACACACTGCCACTCTTCCCTACACACTGGCACTCTTCCGCACACATTGCTACTCTTCCCTACACACTGCCACTCCTCCCTACACATTGCCACTCTCTTTAAAGACTGCCACTTCTTCCCTAAGCACTGAGCAACTCTTCCCCCAAAGCACACTGCCACTCTCTTATACAGTGCCCTCTTCCCTACAAACTAGCCAACCTTCTTTACACACTGCCCCCACTCTCCCTGCACACTCCCACTATTCCCACACACTGCCATTCTTCCCCCACTACACGTCACTCTTCTGCTAGACACTTGCACCTTCACTACACACATGCCACTCTTCCCTACACACCTGCAATCTTCCCCACACACCTGACACCTTTCCCCCACAACACTGCCACTCTTCCCTACACACTGCCAATCTTACCCACACACGGCCACTCCATCTATCACTGCCACTTTTTTCCCACACTCTGCCACTCTCCCGCACACACCTGCCATCTCTTAACTAGACACTGCCCCTCTCCCTACACACTGCCACACTTCCCCACACACTATCCCGCTCTCCCCACACATCTGCCACTCTTCCCTACACACTGCCAGCGTCAACCCCACACTGCCGCACTTCCTCACACAGTGGCACTCTCCCTTACACATTGCCACTCTTTATAACTCTGCCAATCTCCTTTACACACTGCTTACTCTCCCTGCACACTGCTACTCTTCCTACGCACTTGGCCACTCTTTTCCCTACACACTGCCACTCTTCCCACACACTGCCACACTTCCACACACACTGCCACACTTCCCTTCACACTGCCACTCTTCCCCACACACTGCAACTCTTACCCACACACTAAAACTCTTCCCCACACACTGCCACTCTTCCATGCATTCTGGCACTCTTACCTGCACACTATACCCAATCTTCTTCACAAACTGCCACTATTCCCTACACACAGCCACTCTTTCCCTCCTGCTGCAATTTTTCCCCACACACTGCCACTCTTACCAACACACTGCCACTCTTCCCTACACACTGCCACTCTTCCCTACACACTGCTACTATTCCCCACACACTGCAACTCTTTCCTGCACTGCCAATCATCTCCACACACTGCCACTCTTTTCCAAACACTGCCACTCTTTCCTACACACTGCCACTCTTCCCTACACTCAGTCACTCTTTCTCACTCACTGCCACTCTTCCCCACACACAGCCACTCTTCCCTACACAATGCCACTCTTCCCCAACACTGCCACTCTTCCCCACACACCTGCCACTCTTACCCACATTCACTGCCACTCTTCCGTACACACTGCCACCCTTCCCTACACACTGCCACTCTTTCCCCACGACTCCCACTCTCACTCTTTCCTACACTGGCCCCCTCTTCCCCCACACACCTGTCACTCTTCCTTAATCACGCCCGTCGTCCCCTACACACTGCCACTCTTCTACCCGTACACTGCCACTCTTCCTCTATGCACAGCTACTCTTTCCCTCACAACACAGCCATTCATCCCCCACCACTGCCACTCATCCCAAGACCAAAGCCAACTCTTCCCTACACACTGCCACTCTTATTAAACACTGCACTCTTTCCTACAACTGCCTATCTTCCTTACTCTGTGCAACGCTTTCCCACAACACTGCCACTCTTCCATACACCACTGCCACTCATCCCTACAGCACTGCCACTCTTCTCTACAACACTGCACTCTTGCCTACACACTGGCACTCTTGCCTACACACCAAGCCACTCTTCCCTACTCACTGCCATTCCTTCCCCTACACACAGCCAACCTCTTCCCCAAACTCTGGCACTATCAATACACACTGTCACTCCTTTTCCCTAACAAACCCTGCACTCATTTCCCTACAACACTGCCACTCTTCCCGACAACACTGCCGGGGCCCACCGACTATTCACCCAGTCAACACTGCCGACTGCCGCTCTTGTTCCCCTACACAACTGCCACTCTTCGCCTTACACACGGAGCCACTCTTCCCCTACACACTGCCACATCTTTCGACTAGTAGACAGCACTGCCACACTTCAATACCAACTGAAAAAACTCATCCTTCAACACGGCCACTCATCCCTACACAACGTGCCACTCTTCCCAACACTCTGGCACACTTCATACACACGACTGCAAACTCTTTCCCACACACTGCCACTCTTCAACTACACCTGCCACCTCCCTACACACTGCCACACTTCCCGACACACTGCTGCCACACTTCTCTCACAGACTGCAACTCTTCCCCTCAACAGCTGCCACTCTTCCTACACACTGCCAACTTCTTCCCTACACACAGCCAATCTTCTCACACAACTGCAACTCTTCTGTCATAACTGGCCAGCTTTTTCCCTACACGAACTGACATACTACGTTCCCCTACACACAGCCACTCTTCCTTCAACACTCCCACCCTTCCCCAACACACTTCCAAACCACAACACTTGCCAATCCCCACAGACAAGCACGGGGGTAGAAGAATTCAAATTACTGCCACTCGTCCACTGACATAACTGCACTTTTTTTTTTTTTTTTTTTTACCTGAACAACACACTTCGCCAATGAACTCCCAGGGCCCTTACTGGTCCACGTGCGCCCCCAGACTCTTTTTCCTCTTATCTTCCCCACACAACTGCGTGGGGGTGACTGCCGCCTGACATGACTGCACTCTTTTCCTCCCCCAACACACTGTTCAGTCTTTCCCTGCACACTACTACTCTTCCCTACACACTGCGACTCTTCACCACACACGGCCACTCTTCCCCCACAAACTGCCACTCTTCCTGCCCACGTACCACTCTTCCTTACACACTGCCACTCTTCCCTACACACTGCCACTCTTCCCCACACACAGCACTCTTCCCCACACCCCTGCCCACTTTCCTACGCCACTGACACCTTTTTCCTTGCAGTCTGCATCCTTCCCTACACACTGCCACTGTTACCTGCACACTGCCACTGTTTCCCACACAGTGATACTCTACCCCACTCACTGCCACTGTTCCCTACACACTGACTCTCTTTCCCTACACACACAAATCCCTGTCCCCAACTCTTCCCTACACACTGCCACTCTTCCGCTACACACTGCCACTCTTCCCCACACTCTGCCACACATAACCACAACTTCCAGTGTTCCCTACACAACTGCCACTCTTCCCTGTATACTTTCCACTCTTTTCCCCACACTGCCACTTTTTCCTACACACGTGACTCCCCTTCCTTACATACTGCCACCCATCCCTTCACTAGCCACTTTTACCTACACACTACCACTGTTCCCCCACTCACTGATACTATTCCGCCCCACTCACTGCCACTGGCCCTCTCAACACCATTGCCACTCTTTCCCTACCACTGCACTCTTCCCTACACACTGCTGACTCATCCAACACTAATCCAATTTTCCCTAACACTGTCCCTTCTTCCTTAAACACTGAGCCACTCTTTCCTAACACACTGCCACACATTTTTCCCTTACACACTGCCACTCATCCCCACACTGCACTCTTTCCCACACCCTGCCACTCTTCCCTACACACTGCCACTCTTCCCCTCACACTGCCACTCTTTCCTACACCCCTGCCCTCTTTCCTTCACACTGCTACTCTTTCCCCTCACATTGCCACTCTTCTCCAATCACAGCCACTGTTCCTCAGTACACTGCCATCTCTTACGTACATGCTACCACTCTCTCCACACACTGCCACTCTTCCCCCAACACACTGCAACTCTTCCCTAACATACAGCCACTTTTTCCTACACACTGCCACTTTTCCCACACACTGCCACTCTTTCTTCACACATTGTCAGTCTGTCCACACACTCTGCACACTTTCCCCACACAATGCCACATTCCCCACACACTGACACTCTTCCCTACACACTGCCATTTTTTCCCTACACATTGCCACTCATTTTCCCCAAACAACTTGCCACTCTTCACTAACACACTGCCACTCTTTCCCCACACACTGTCATCACGCTTCTCCAAACACTGCCTCTCTATCCAACACGTTAGCACTCGTCCCTACACACTGCCTACTCTTCTCCACATTCGCCACTCTTCCCACAACACTGTCACGCTTCTCTCCAAACACTTCCTCTCTTTCATCACGTCAGCACACTTCCTACACACTGCCACTCTTAACCCACATACAGCCAATCGTGCCCACACACATGTGCCATTTTTCACTACACACTGCCACTCTGTTCCCTACACACAGCCAATCTTCCCCTCAAAACACAATGCCACTCTTTCCCACACACTACCACTCTCCCTATGCAGCTGACCCCTCTTGCCCTACATGCTGCCACCGCTTCCCTACCACTGCACACTCGTTCCTACACACTGTGCCATTCTTCCCCACAACACTGATACTCTACCCCAGCACACTGCCACTCTTCCCTACACATTGCCCTCTTCCTACACACTGCCACTCTTCCCTATACGTTGCCACTCTTCCCTACTCTACAGCCGCTCTTCAACCACGGCCCTGGACACTCTTCTGTTAAACAACTGCCACTTTTTCGCAACACACATGTGTGCCACTCATCCCTACGCAACATGCCACTTCTTCCCTACAAACTTTCTGTCTTCCACACCACTGCAACTCTTCCCACACACAGTCAACTCTTTCCTACACACTGCCCACTCTTCCCCACACACTGCCACTTATGCCCCCCCCTACACACTGCCACTTTTTCTCTACTCACTGCCACCCCTTCCCCTACACTCTGCCACTCATCCCAACCACTGCCACTCAATCTCTACATACACTCAGACAATCATTCCCACACACTGCCACTCTTCCCTACATACTGCTACTTTTCCCTACAAAGCGCCACTCTTTCCCTACACCGCCACTCTTCCCTCACCCCGTTTTTTTTTTTTACACAGGGTTTGACAAGGTTAAGGATCCCAAACTTTTGAAAAGCTTTTTACAGTTAAGGTTCCTAACTTTTTTGTCAAGCAAAGACCTTTACTACCGCTCTTTTCAAAGCTCTTTTTTGTTAGGCAAACAAGTGGCAGTTAATTTTTGGCCACGTGGCCCCCTTTTTTTTGACAACTGACTTTATCTCGTTCAACATTACGAAAAATTTTTTTTTCCCAACTCGGTCATCCTGGGTATGTATATCTCAAATGGGTGATGTTTCTGAAAAGGGAAACAGCCAGATTGAAGTTCGCTTTCTGCCCGTCTGTGGCATAAAACTTTTTCCGCTTCCTCGAAGGGATCCAAGTGTGGTATTTTGACAATCTTGGCCTTTGTACATAACATAAGGCCACCCACATCCCTCCATGTTGAAGGCTCGCTGAATGACGATCTATCCAGAGGGGGTCCATTCGAGAGAAAAGACGCTTGCTCTTTTCTCATTTCTGTAAAGCACGCAATGAAGGGGGGGACAGGGCAAACCAAGAAAGGGAGCATACTCAAGGGTGAGCGTATTTGTGCCTCGTACAGGATCTGAAACCCCTACTGTCAACAATGCAGATACGGCGAATGCTGAAAGCTTCTGGCTGCCTTTTTGCAAGTTTTACAACATGGTTCTTCAGGTTTTTTTTTGGATCAAATTTCCCCCCAAGGAACAATTCTTCTCCAGGGCCAACCCCCTCCCATTCACCTTACTACTGCCCCAGCTTTACCATCGTGGTCCCCTAAACATAAACATTTCGTTTTTCAGGTGCAAATTTATTTTCCCCATCTATTTCCCCAAGCTGATCAGCCTCAGCGGGGTGATTGATGTAGCTTAGAGCAGCTGGCATTTTTTCTCTTGGATAAGTGAATGTCAGTGAAGCGTCTGCATATGCATGTGATTCGGGATGATTGAAGAAGGTCGTTTAAGTAGACATTCCCAAAAAATGGACCCGCACGCTTCCCTTTTGGGGGAAAACCTTTCCCCAATAGGAGTCTTTCTGATTTCCTTTCCCTTAAACTACACTAGAGATCTACCATAAGGTAATCACTGGGAGACATAGCTAAGCCTGCAAATTTCCCCGTGCTTGAAGTTTTTTCTAAGAGGGCCCCGGGCCAACCCGGGGCGAAAACCCAGCATGCCAGGGGTACCACACAGCTACTTGGATTCATCCAGTGACTGGGCCACTTAGTGGGGGAGGTTTAACAAAAATCAGCAGCAGAGAACCTTCCGAAGCCCAATTGACGATCACAAAGTAGTATGGAGCAAAAAAACTCGTCATTTGCTTGAGATTTTGTCCAAGGAACTTACCCTGTTGACCAAAAGGACACTGTCTGTAAATTGCTGATTTCTGCCTGCTCTTTTTTTGGAACAGGGATTACATTTACCTCTTTCCAAGAGAGGCCTTTACACTGACTAGGGATGCGAAAGATGCGATTTGAGGGGCTGCTAGCTGGGCGCCATCTTCCCCAAAAACTTGGCTCAACTTGTCTGGCCCCAAAACCTTTTTTTGGGCCAGCGATTTTAAAAAGGAAATGCACCCCCTCCTCCTTATGTCCCACTGACAGTTTTGACCAGTTCTTGCAGCTAGCCAAGGAGGGGCCCTTGCTGGATCAGGAAATTGCATTTTGAGCAAAGTGCACAAAGAGGTCCACCTTCCTTGACTACTATTAGAGGGGTCCCACCTGTCGATTTAGAGGGTAATAAGTTCACAGGGGAATAACCTTGTCTGTCCTTGACCCGGGACCCCCAGGGTTTTTGGGGCCCACCCAAACCCGATGCAAGCTTTCGTTTAGTGTCCACCCCCCCTTTTTGCAATGCCCCACTTTTGAACATCACCCATAGCCACAGGCTTGCCTGGCAAGTTCCCCGTTTTTAGGTGGTAGGAGTCTCTTAACCCTTTGCCACTTTGTACTTAGGGGTAGCAGCCTCTTACAACGAAAGTCAAACAAGGCTGATCTTTTCTTCGTCACATATTGCCGGTGAGGAAAGGTCTTTTGTAGATTAAGGTGTTCCAGGAAGCTTCACTTGGTTTCAACATCCCCTTGGAAAAGCATTTCCCAAACGGTGGTGGCGACTCAGAGCAAAGGCCTGGGCCCAATTACCTCTTTTCCCTACCCGGGTGTGTTGTGGACTCCTCACCCGTTCGTTTTGGGGTCTTCCTACACATTGCCACTCTTTTCCCCACACACGGGGCCCCTTCCCCAAATACTGCCACTCTTCCCTACACACAGCCACCTTCCCCACACATGCCACTCTTCCCCACACCTGAACTCTTCCCTACACTCGCCACTCTTCCCTGCACACTGTCACTCCCCGCATACAACTCCCACTCTTCCCCCCACATGCCACTCTTTCCC
>NW_026508550.1:0-14370 GCF_026875155.1 Cherax quadricarinatus
AATATAACGGGAACCCGTCCAGAACAATGAAATATGAGAAGGAAACTCGTCAAGAACAATGAAATATGACAGGGAAATCCGTCCAGAACAATGAAATATGACAGTGAAACCCGTCCAGAACAATGAAATATGAGAAGGAAACTCTTCAAGAACAATGAAATATGACAGGAAAAACGTCCAGAACAATGAAATATAACAAGGAAATCCGTCCAGAACAATGAAATGTTACAGGGAAACCCGTCCAGAACAATGAAACATGACAGGGAAACCCGTCCATTACAATGAAATATGACAGGGAAACCGGTCCACAACATTGAAATAAGACAGGGAAACCCGTCCAGAACAATGAAATATGAGAAGGAAACCCGTCCAGAACCATGATATATGACAGGGAAACCCGTCCAGAACAATGAAATATGACAGGGGAACCAGTCCAGAGCAATGATATATGAAAGGGAAATCCGTCCAGAACAATGAAATATGAGAGTGAAACCCGTCCAAAACAATGAAATATGAGAAGGAAACTCGTCCAGAACAATGAAACATGACAGGGAAACCCGTCCATTACAATGAAATATGACAGGGAAACCGGTCCACAACATTGAAATAAGACAGGGAAACCCGTCCAGAACAATGAAATATGAGAAGTAAACCCGTCCAGAACCATGATATGTGAGAGGGAAACCCGTCCAGAACAATGAAATATGACAGGGGAACCAGTCCAGAGCAATGATATATGAAAGGGAAACCCGTCCAGAACGATGAAATATGACAGGAAAACCCGTCCAGAACAAGGAAATATGAGAACGAAACCCGTAAAGAACAATGAAATATGAGAACGAAACCCATCAAGAACAATGAAATATGAGAAGGAAACCCGTCCACAACAATGAAAAATGAGAAGGAAACACGTCCAGAACAATGAAACATGAGAGGGAAACCCGTCCATTACAATGAAATATGACAGGGAAACCGGTCCACAACATTGAAATAAGACAGGGAAACCCGTCCAGAACAATGAAATATGAGAAGTAAACCCGTGCAGAACCATATGTGACAGGGAAACCCGTCCAGAACAATGAAATATGACAGGGGAACCAGTCCAGAGCAATGATACATGAAAGGGAAACCCGTCCAGAACGATGAAATATGACAGGAAAACCGTCCAGAACAAGGAAATATGAGAACGAAACCCGTAAAGAACAATGAAATATGAGAACGAAACCCATCAAGAACAATGAAATATGAGAAGGAAACCCGTCAAGAACATAGAAAAATGAGAAGGAAACACGTCCAGAACAATGAAACATGAGAGGGAAACCCGTCCAAAACAATGAGATATAAGAGGGAAACGCGTCCAGAACAACGAAATATGACAGGGAAACCGGTCCAGAACAATGAAATATCACAGGGAAACCCGTCCAGAACAATGAAATTTGAGAAGAAAACCCGTCCAGAACCATTATATATGACAAGGAAACCTGTCCAGAACAATGAAATACGACAGGAAAACCCATCCAGAACAATGAAATATGAGAAGGAAACCCGTCCAGAACAAGGAAATATGAGAAGGAAACCCGTCCAGAACAAGAAAATATGAGAACGAAACCCGTCAAGAACAATGAAATAGGAGAACGAAACCCTTCAAGAACAATGAAATGTGAGAAGGAAACCCGTCCAGAACAATGAAATATGGCCGCGAAACCCGGCCAGAACAATGAAATATGACAGGGAAACCCGTCAGAAACAACGAAATGCGAGAAGGAAACCCGTCCAGAACAATGAAATATGAGAGGGAAACCCGTCAATAACAATGAAATATGGGAAGGAAACCAGTCCAGAACAATGAAGTATATGAGGGAAATCCGTCCAGGAAAATGAAATATGACAGGGAAACCCGTTCATAAAAAGGAAATATGAGAAGGAAACCCGTCCAGAACAAGGAAGAATGAGAACGAAACCCGTAAACAACAAAGAAATATTAGAACAAAACCCGAAAAGAACATTTAAATATGAGAACGAAACCCATCAAGAACAATGAAACATGAGAACGAAACCCGTAAAGAACAAAGAAATATGAGATCGAAACCCCTAAAGAAGCATGAAATATTAGAAGGAATCCCGTCCAGAACAATGAAATATGAAAAGGAAACCCGTCCAGAACAATGAAACATGAGAGTGAAACCCGTCCAGAACAAGGAAATATGAGAGGGAAACCCGTCCAGAACAATGATATATGAGAGTGAAACCCGTCCAGAACAATGAAATATGAGAGTGAAACCGGTCTAGAACAATGAAACATGAGAGGGAAACGCGTCCCGAACTAGGAAATATGAGAAGGAAACACGTCCAGGACAATGAAATATGACAGAGAAACCAGTCCAGAACAATGAAAAATGAGAACGAAACCCCTCAGAACAATGAAATGTGAGAAGGAAACCCGTCCAGGACAATGAAATATGACAGGGAAACCAGTCCAGAACAATGAAATATGAGAGTGAAACCCGTCCAGAACTTTGAAATATGACAGGGAAACCCGTCCTGAACAACGATATATAAGAAGGAAACCTGTCCAGAACAATGAAATATGATAGGGAAACCAGTCCACAACAAGGAAATATGAGAACGAAACCCGTAAAGAACAATGAAACATGAGAACGAAACCCGTAAAGAACAAAGAAATATGAGATCGAAACCCGTAAAGAACAATGAAATATGGCCGGGAAACCGGCCAGAACAATGAAACATGACAGGGAAACCAGTCCAGAACATTGAAATGTGAGAGTGAAACCCGACCAGAACAATGAAATATGACAAGGAAACCCGTCCAGAACAACGAAATATGAGAAGGAAACCCGTCCAGAAAAAATAAATATGAGAGGGAAACCCGTCCATAACTTTGAAATATGAGAAGGAAACCCGTCAAGAAGAATGAAATATGACACGGAAACCCGTCCAGAAGAATGAAATATGACAGGGAAACCCATCCAGAACAATGAAATATGAGAAGAAAACTTTTGAAGAACAATGAAATATGACAGTGAAACCCGTCCAGAACAATGAAATATGACAGGGAAACCCGTCCAGAGCAATGCAATGTGAGAGGGAAACCGTTCAGAAGAATGAAATATGAGACGGAAACCCGACCAGAAGAATGAAATATGAGAAGGAAACTCGTCAAGAACAATGAAATATCACAGGGAAACCCGTCCAGAACAATGAAATATGAGAAGGAAACTCTCCAAGAACAATGAAATATGACAGGGAAACCCGTCCAAAACAATGAAATATGAGAAGGAAACTCGTCAAGAACAATGAAATATTACAGGGAAAACCGTCCAGAACAATGAAATATGACAAGGAAACCCGTCCAGAATAATGAAATATGACAGGGAACCCCGTCCAGAACAATGAAGCCTGACAGGGAATCCCGTCCATACCAATGAAATATGACAGGGAAACCAGTCCAGAACAATGATATATGAAAGGGAATCCCGTCCAGAACGATGAAATATGACCGGAAAACCCGTCCAGAACAATGAAATATGAGTGAGTGTGTGTGTGTGTGTGTGTGTGTGTGTGTGTGTGTGTGTGTACTCACCTATTTGTGGTTGCAGGGGTCGAGTCCTAGCTCCTGGCCCCGCCTCTTCACCGGTTGCTACTAGGCCCTCTCTCTCCCCGCTCCATGAGCTTTATCAAACCTCGTCTTAAAACTGTGTATGGTTCCTGCCTCCACTACGTCATTTTCTAGGCTATTCCACTGCCTTACAACTCTATGACTGAAGAAATACTTCCTACTATCTCTCTGACTCATTTGTGTCTTCAACTTCCAATTGTGGCCTCTTGTTTCTGTGTCCCCTCCCTGGAACATCCTGTCCTTGTCCACCTTGTCTATTCCACGCAGTATTTTATATGTCGTTATCATGTCTCCCCTGACCCTCCTGTCCTCCAGTGTCGTCAGGCCGATTTCCCTTAATCTTTCTTCATAGGACATTCCCCTTAGCTCTGGACTAACCTTGTTGCAAACCTTTGTACTTTCTCTAGTTTCTTGACGTGCTTTATCAAGTGCGGGTTCCAAACAGGTGCTGCATACTCCAGTATGGGCCTGACATACACGGTGTACAGTGTCTTGAATGATTCCTTACTAAGGTGTCGGAATGCTGTTCTCAGGTTTGCCAGGCGCCCATATGCTGCAGCAGTTATCTGATTGATGTGTGCTTCCGGAGACATGCTCGGTGTTATACTCACCCAAGATCTTTCTCCTTGAGTGAGGTTTGCAGTCTTTGGCCACCTAGCCTATACTCTGTCTGTGGTCTTCTGTGCCCTTCCCTATCTTCATGACTTTGCATTTGGCAGGATTAAATTCGAGAAGCCATTTGCTGGACCAGGTGTCCAGTCTGTCCAGGTCTCTTTGAAGTCCTGCCTGGTCCTCATCAGATTTAATTCTCCTCATTAACTTCACATCATCTGCAAAAAGGGACACTTCTGAGTCTAACCCTTCCGTCATGTCGTTCACATATACCAAAAATAGCACTGGTCCTAGGACCGACCCCTGTGGGACCCGCTCGTCACAGGTGCCCACTGTGATACATCATTACGTACCATGACTCGTTGTTGCCTCCCTGTCAGGTATTCTCTGATCCATTGCAGTGCCCTTCCTGATATATGCGCCTGATGCTCTAGCTTCTGCACTAATCTCTTGTTAGGAACTGTGTCAAAGGCCTTCTTGCAGTCCAAGAAGATGCAATCAACCCAAACTCTCTCTCTTGTCTTACTTCTGTTATTTTATCATAAAACTCCAGAAGGTTTGTGACACAGGATTTGCCTTCCGTGAATCCGTGCTGGTTGGCATTTATACTCCTGTTCCGTTCCAGGTGCTCCACCACTCTCCTCCTGATAATCTTCTCCATAATTTTGCATACTATACACGTCAATGACACAGGTCTATAGTTTAGTGCCTCTTTTCTGTCTCCTTTTTTGAAAATGGGAACTACATTTGCCGTCTTCCATACCCCAGGTAGTTGCCCAGTTTCCAGGGATGTGTTGAAGATTGTGTGTGAGTGTGTTGTGTGTGTATGTGTGTGTGTGTGTGTGTGTGTGTGTGTGTGTGTTGGTGTGTGTGTGTGTGTGTGTGTGTGTGTGTGTGTGTGTGTGTGTGTGTGTGTGTGTGTGTGTGTGTGTAACTCACCTAGTTGAGGTTGCGGGGGGTCGAGTCCGAGCTCCTGGCCCCGCCTCTTCACTGATCGCTACTAGGTCACTCTCCCTGAGCCGTGAGCTTTATCATACCTCTGCTTAAAGCTATGTATGGATCCTGCCTCCACTACATCACTTCCCAAATTATTCCACTTACTGACTACTTTGTGGCTGAAGAAATACTTCCTAACATCATTGTGATTCATCTGTGTCTTCAGCTTCTATTACAAAAAAGTAATTTTTAAGAGAAGATGATGTTAAGATTTACTTCTTTTGTAATAAAGAGTTCGGGATACATAAATACACACATTAATAAATTAATCTTTAATATATAAAAATCAACTATCTTTGGTCTAGAGGTATTTGAACTATGATATAATAATAATATGTACATGTTACTATAATAAATTATAATTAGCATTACTAAAATAATAAATAATTCATAACCCTACACAGGGTACAACTCTTGACACTACTGTGTCACTATATATATATATATATCTATGCTAAAATAATAAATTATAAATAACATTTGTATAATAATAAATTACAATCAACTGCTTCTCACGACACGAGGCCAGTCACACGATACTATTCAGTGTACACTACAACCAGGCCATCTTCAGTGTCCCACGACACCCTTTTCATCTCAGTGTTCCACTACGGTCCTGTGCATATCTCAGTGTTCCACTCCATCATACGTTCCTAAGTGTCACACTACGGTCCTGGCCCAGTTCAGTGTAACACTCCAACCTTTTCTTCATGTAATGTCCCACCAAACAGCATCTGATGATTCCGGCCCACAGTTGATCAACGTAGACGGTGAGTCCACAGACATCACCGGTAGTCCATTAAATCCTCTCCAAAGGCGGTTGACACACCGCTAGCCGAACACCATGCTGCAAGCTCACTGAATGCGGCCGTCAAGTAACTGAGGCCAACAGACTCCGTGAGCTGCGGTGAGCGGTTCTTCTAACTCCAGTAGATAGGTACGATTCGGTGGTCAGGTACCTACTGCATAGACGTGTACCCTGAGGAGTTCAGGTACTTAATGTTGAAGCCAGTAGACGTGTACCCTTAGGTTGTGCAGGTACCTACTGCTTAGGGTGCGTAGCCTGAGGCGCTCAGTACATACGTTACAAACCAGGTGACTGTAACCTATGTAAATCAGTACCTATACTTAGGTGTGCACCGGAGGCACTCTGAACTTATGCTCTAAGGCCGGCTCAGCAGTCCCCACATTGGTTTGATGACGTACCCAGTGGTACTGCCGGCCGGCAGGTTAACTATTTAACCGCTAGTTTGGCAGGGGGCCGCAACACTCCCACCACCAAAAGGCCGACCAAATGATCAATGTAATATGTATCCCGAACCGTATCCCGGATTGATCATCCGTAATCATTCTACATATCATTATCATCCGGACCAGGCCATCGGTTATTACAAAAAAGTAACTTCTGTAGAAGATGCATTTAAGTTTACTTCTTTTGTAATAAGATTCGGATACATTATACAACATTAATAAATAATCTTTAAGTATAGTCAAATATGCTTTGATCAGAGGTATTTGAACTATGATTACAGTAATAATGTCATGTTACTATAATAAATTATAATTAGCATTTAATATTCAAATAATTCATAACCCACAGGTACAATCTTGACATATGGTCACGGAATTATGTTATATCTATGCTCAAAATATAAATTTAATAACATTTGATATAATAAATTCAATCAACTGTTCTCCGCACGGCTCAGTCACTACCCAATATTCAGTGTTCACTTAGCAGGAGGCCAATCTTCAGTGTCCCAGCGACCCTTTTTCTCAGGTTCACTACGGTCCTGTGCATATCTCATGTGTTTCACTCCATCATACGTTCCTAAGTCACTTACGGTCCTGCACAGTTCAGTGTACACCTAACTTTTTCTTGTAATTCCAACCAAAACAGCACTGAGTCTGATTCCGGCCCACGTTGATCAACGTAGCGGTGAGTCCACAGACATCACGGTATCATATATCCTCTCCAAAGGCTTTACACATGTAGGCCTCCCGATATCTGCAAGTCCACTGAATTGGCCATCAAGTAACTGGGCAACAGACTCCGTGAGCTGCGGAAGGTCATTCAACCTCCACCTAGCTTGTTTCGGTGTCGGTACCTACTGCATAGACTCGTACTAGGAACAGGTCTTACGTTGAAGCCAGTAGACGTGTACTAGGTGTGCAGACTCTGCTTATGGTGCCTATCCCTGAGCGCCAAGTTATCATGATTTTGTACTAAAGCAATGAAGGACTGTACCTTTAGGTGGTTCAGGTCTACCTACTTGTTAAATGTGCACCTAGGCACTCAGGTACTTCTGCTCAGAAGCCCGTCAAGCAGTCCACATTGGTGTTAGGGTCATGACTGTACCCATGGAATACTGCCGGCCGGCAGTGTTATTAACTATTTTAACCGGTAGTTGGTCAGTGGGCCGCAACAGCTTCCTACTGGTTTGTGCCTTGTCCAGTGGTTTCCCTCTCGGAACATCCTGTCTTTGTCCACCTTGTAATTCTTCAATTTTGTTGATGTCTTATCTGTCCCCCCTATTCTTCTGCTCCTCCTCTTGTCGTTAGGCTTGGTCCCTTGATCTCTCCTCGTGGCGTACAACTTTAGCTCTGGGACTAGTTCCTGTTGCACAACCTTTCCTTGGCTCTCTAGTTTCTTCACGTTGCTTGGCTAGGTGTGAGTCTCAAACTGTGCCGGTATACTTCCAATATAGGCTCATTCCCGTACACGTGTTTTGGTCCTGAATGATTCCTTTTAAGATGGTCATCTGCTTTCATTTTTCTGTCCATGGCGCCCATATGCTGCAGCAGTTATTTGGTTGATGTGCGCTTCAGGAGTTGCCTGGTGTTATACTCACCCCAAGATCTTTTCCTTGAGTGATGTTTGTAGTCTCTGGCCCCTAGACTGTACTCCGTCTGCGGTCTTCTTTGCCCTTCCCCAATCTTCATGACTTGCACTTGGTGGGATTGAACTCCAGGAGCCAAAATTGCTGGACCAGGGTCTGCAGCCTGTCCAGATCCCTTTGTAGTTCTGCCTGGTCTTCGATCGAGTGAATTCTTCTCATCAACTTTACGTCATCTGCAAACAGGGACACCTCAGAGTCTATTCCTTCCGTCATGTCGTTCACAAATACCAGAAACAGCACTGGTCCTAGGACTGACCCCTGCGGGACCCGCTGGTCACAGGTGCCCACTCTGACACCTCGCCACGTACCATGACTCGCTGCTGTCTTCCTGACATGTATTCCCTGATCCATTGTAGTGCCTTCCCTGTGTTCCCTGCTTGGTCCTCCAGTTTTTGCACCAATCTCTTGTGTGGAACTGTGTCAAACGCCTTCTTACAGTCCAAGAAAATGCAATCCACCCACCCTCTCTCTCTTGTCTTACTGCTGTCACCATGCATAGAACTCCAGTAGGTTTGTGACACAGGATTTCCCGTCCCTGAAACCTGTTGGCTGCTGTTGATGAGATCGTTCCTTTCTAGTGTTCCACCACTCTTCTCCTGACAATCTTCTCCATGATTTTGCATACTATACATGTCAATGACACTGGTCTGTAGTTTAATGCTTCATGTCTGTCTCCTTTTTTAAAGATTGGGACTACATTTGCTGTCTTCCATGCTCAGGCAATCTCCCTGTTTCGATAGATGTATTGAATATTGTTGTTAGGGGTACACATATGCACCTCTGCTCCCTCTCTCAATACCCATGGGGAGATGTTATTGGCCCCATTGCCTTTGAGGTATCTAGCTCACTCAGAAGCCTCTTCACTTCTTCCTCGGTTGTGTGCACTGTGTCCAGCACTTGGTGGTGTTCCCCACCTCTCCGTCTTTCTGGAGTCCCTTCTGTCTCCTCTGTGAACACTTCTTTGAATCTCTTGTTGAGTTCTTCACATACTTCACGGTCATTTCTTGTTGTCTCTCCTCCTTCCTTCCTTAGTCTGATTACCTGGTCCTTGACTGTTGTTTTCCTCCTGATGTGGCTGTACAACAGTTTTGGGTCAGATTTGGCTTTCGCTGCTATGTCATTTTCATATTGTCTTTGGGCCTCCCTTCTTATCTGTGCATATTCGTTTCTGGCTCTACGCCTGCTCTCCTTATTCTCCTGGGTCCTTTGCCTTCTATATTTCTTCCATTCCCTAGCACACTTGGTTTTTGCCTCCCTGCACCTTTGGGTAAACCATGGGCTCATCCTGGCTTTTTCATTATTCCTGTTACCCTTGGGTACAAACCTCTCCTCAGCCTCCTTGCATTTTGTTGCTACATATTCCATCATCTCATTAACTGGCTTCCCTGCCAGTTCTCTGTCCCACTGAACCCGTTCAGGTAGTTCCTCATTCCTGTGTAGTCCCCTTTCTTGTAGTTTGGCTTCATTCGTCCTGGCCTTCCTGCTTCTCCCTCCACTTGTAGCTCTACTGTGTATTCGAAGCTTAAAACCACACGGTCACTGGCCCCAAGGGGTCTTTCGTATGTGATGTCCTCGATATCTGCACTACTCAAGGTGAATACTAAGTCCAGCCTTGCTGGTTCATCCTCTCCTCTCTCTCTTGTAGTGTCCCTTACGTGTTGGCACATGAAGTTTTCCAGTACCACCTCCATCATCTTAGCCCTCCATGTATCTTGGCCCCCATGTGGGTCTAAGTTCTCCCAATCGATCTCCTTGTGGTTAAAGTCACCCATGATCAGGAGCTTTGCCCTGCATGCATGAGCTCTTCTGGCCACTCTAGCCAGTGTATCAACCATCGCTCTATTGCTCTCGTCGTACTCTTGCCTTGACCTCCTGCTGTTCTGTGGTGGGTTATACATCACTGCTATTACCACCTTGGGACCTCCAGAGTGAAGTGTTCCCGCTATGTAATCACTTTCTTCTCCGCTGTCTCCTCTCTCCAGCTCATCAAAATTCCAGCGATTTTTGATCAGCAACGCCACTCCTCCACCCCCCCTGTTCCCTCTGTCTTTCCTCAGGATTTGGTATCCCGTTGGAAAGATGGCATCTGTTATCATACCTGTAAGCTTGGTTTCTGTGAGAGCTATGATGTCCGGTGATGCTTCTTTGACTCTTTCATGCCACTCCTCCCACTTATTTGTTATTCCATCAGCGTTTGTGTACCATACCTTCAGTTTCCTTTCCAACACTGTGGTTTGGGGGGCCTGTGGGGGTGGGAGAACTGGTGGCATACTGTGGGATTCTATAGCTCGGTGTTGGGTGGAGGCTGTGGGTATGGATTGTAGTGTGTGTTGGGATGGTGTGATAGGTTGTATGGTTCTGAGAATAGTTGTGTGTGTGCTTGCCCTTGCTGTTCTGTTCTGCTCTGACTGACCTCTGCTGGTCCCATCCTTGTCTCTTTTCCTAGCTCCTTTCGCTTTTTTGTCCTCTCCCTCAGCTGCTGTCGTTCTGATTTTGTTCTGTCTCTGTCTAGGAACACCCTCTTGTACTCTTCCGAGTCTTTCAATCGTGGTTTCTCTTGGAGGATCCTGTTCCGCACTGTTTCCATCCTGAGAATCAGCTTGATTGGTCGGTTTCTCCCCTTCGAGTACCCCCCTATTCTCTGAAAATTTACAATCTCGTCCATCTCTTCACCTATTTCCGTGATGATTTTCTCAATCTCCTTTCTTTCTTCCTGCTGCCTTTCAGTGTGTGTCCTTTCCTCTCTCTCCTGAAGCCCATGGATAAACACTGATTTTGCCCTTTCATCCTCCCATTGCCTCACCCTCTGTGACTCTGGATCCTGCCTGTATGTGGTCAGTTTCTCCCTTGATTTTTCCAGTGGCTCTTGATAGCCTGGTTGTGCCTCAGCATTCGACCTATCACCCTCTCCATCTGCAACAAGCTGTTCTTCCCTTTCACTCCTTGGTCCTCCTTGGCAGGCTGATATGACCTTAGCATAATTCATAATTCCTTCCTTCCTGTTCGGCCTCGCAGCTTCATATGCTGTGTCTTCTCTGGTCACTGCCCCTGTAACTCGCTTCAGCCTATTTATCTCAACTTCTAGGACCCTTATCTTGGCTACTGCAGTTTCGACTTGTGCCTCCCAATTCTTTGTCTCCTTCTCCAACCTCTTTTCCAATTTCACAGAGAGCTCTTTCTCCATTTTTTCAGAAAGCTCTCCTAATTTTCTCTCCCACTCTTGTTCCATCCTTTTCCACTGCTTCTCCATCCACTCCTCCCTACCAGAGCCATTCTCATCTGATCCTTGGTTTCTGTGAGTCCCCACCATTTTTTTTTTTTTTTTGTGAGAGAAGAGAGAAGGGAAAGTAGAAGGATAGAGAGAGGGGAAGAGTGAGAAGGGAAAGGGAGAGAGAGAGAGAGAGAGAAAAGTGAAGGTAGAGAGAGGGGGATAGTGAGAAGGAAAAAGGGGAAGAGAGTGAGAGAGTGAGGGGAAGGGTAGGAGAGGGGGAGAGTTAGAAGGGAAAATGGGGAAGAGAGAGAGCAAGAGAGAGAGAGGGAGAGAGGAGAGAGGGAGGGAAAGTGAGAGAGAGAGAGGGGGAGAGAGAGTGAAGGGAAGGGTAGGAGAGGGGGGAGAGTTAGAAGGGAAAATGGGGAAGAGCGAGAGCAAGAGAGAGAGAGAGAGAGAGAGAGAGAGAGAGAGAGAGAGAGAGAGAGAGAGAGAGAGAGAGAGAGAGAGAGGGAGAGGGAGGGAGAGAGAAAGAGAAGGCAAGGAGAGGGGGAGAGAGGGGAGAAGGGGGAAAGAGGGGGAGATGGAAGAGCGAGAGGGAGAGAGGCTAGGGGGAGAGGGAGGGAAGGAGGGGAGGGAGATGGGGAAAGGGAGAGGGGAGAGATAATGGGAGGGGAGAGATGTTAGAGGGGGAAATGTTAGAGGGGGGAAGGTGTTAGAGGTAAGAGATGTTAGAGGGGAGAGATGGGAGAGGGAAGAGAGAGAGAGAGATAGGTAGAGAGTGATAGGTAGAGAGAGATAAATAGGTAAAGAGTGAGAAAGGTAGAGATAGGTCTCTACCTTGGATAGGATGAGGGGGGGAGAGGAGCAAGGTTCAGATGGTCAGTTCAAGGACGTGTGAAATTTTGGGTGTATGTGTGTTTTTTTTGCGTGTTTTACTACAGCTTACAAGTGCTTTTCCTGTGTGTTTTGTGTGTGTGTGTGTGTGTGTGTGTTTGGGTGGTGTTGTGTGTGTGTGTGTGTGTTTTTTGGTGTGTGTGTGTGTATGTGTGTGTGTGTGTTGTGTTTGTGTGTGTTTGTGTTGTGTGTGTGTGTGTGTGGGGGGTTGTTTTGTATGGGGTTGTGTGTGTTTGTTTTGGTGTATGTGTGAAATGTGTGTGTGTATGGGGGTTGTGTGGTGTATGTGTGTGTGGGTGTGTGTGTGTATGTGTGTGTGTATGTTGTTTTGTGTGTGTGTGTGTGTGTGTGTGTGGTGTGTGTTTGTTGTGTGTGTGTGTGTGTGTGGTTGTGTGTGTGTGTGTGTCCCCCAATTCAAAGTATTCATACTAAAAATTAAATATCGGTAGATCCCAGTAATTCTAAGTTCCCAAATTACTTGTAACATTTATCGATTTTATTTAAAAAATTCAGAAATAGCTAGGTTGAAAAATTTAGCTTGTGTCGTTTAAAAAGTGTGGGGGACTTATCCTCACTACCGCTTTTACTCCTTCCCATTTCCCCTTAATGCTATTTCTACTCAAATTTGGAAATGGCTTGAAGGTTTGTGAGGGGACCGTATCTAACAGTGATGCGGACCGACTAACCTTGCAAAATGAAAACCTCAACGGGGGAAATCCCTTTGGGGTGGCGGGGTTTTGGGGGATGACAAGTTGCCGGAGTGAGGGAGTATGTGCATGGGCCCTTTTTCCCCACTATTTTGTAACTCCTTCCCCCGTTGGTTTAAAACCTTGATTTTTAAAAACCATTATCTTTTTGGCCCTCCCGCGTTTTCCCCAAGTGATTTCACTTTTCACTTATTACAGAATTTCATTCACAATCGGTGTTACACTTTTATGTATAATGGCATACAAAACTGTTGTGACGTACTGCTTCGTAGGCCCCACGGGAAAAATTTTTTTGTTGTATATTTTATTTTTTTCTTTCTCCTTTTGTTTTAAAATTTTCAATTCACATTTCGATTTCCCCCCAAATTTATTGTTTTAAACCCAAAAGCTTTGGGAAAAATTGATCACCCGTTTTCCCACTCACTTTTATCTTTTTTATGTTTTTATCTGTTTGGGAAAGTGGCCCAGTTTGGTCCACAACGGGTTTTGGGACTTTAAAAGAAAAAACTGAAAAATTTTGGTTTCCCCCCGAATTTTTTTTAAAATAATAAAATATAGTTATCACTTGTAGGTTTGTTCACTGACTTTGTCACTACCACTGATTACTGCTAGGGGTTATTGCACGCCTCAAAAAACACGAAGGTTCTCGGAGCCTTGTGTACCCACGTCTGCACCCACCGTGTGTGTGTGTGTGTGTGTGTGTGTGTGTGTGTGTGGTGTGTGTGTGTGTGTGTGTGGTGGGTTGTGAGTGTGTGGTGTTGTGAGTGTGTGTGTGTTGTGAGTGTGTGTGTGTGAGTGTGTCTGTGTGTGTGTGTGTGTGTGTGTGTGTGTGTGGTGTGTGTGTGTGTGTGTGTGTGTGTGTGTGTGTTGAAAGGCGAGTTAGTGTGTATCAAAGAGGAAATAGTGTGTATCAAAGAGGAATAGTGTGTATCAAAGAGGAAATAGTGGTGATCAAAGAGGAAATAGTGTGTATCAAAGAGGAAATAGTGTGTATCAAAAGAAGAAATAGTGTGTATCAAGAAGAAATAGTTGGGTGAATCACAACTGTTTGAATTAACTGTGTTAAGTCAAAAAGTTGTGATTCACTGAATGAAACTAGAAACACATTAAAGCACAATAAATTAAGTCAAAACCAATTCCAGGTAGACTTGACCTGGTGATCAAACTGCTTTATCTCCCGATGATCAAACCGTCTACCTAGTTTCTTCCTGGTGAACAAACCTGCTTTATCTCTCGATGATCACAACCAGTCCACCAAGTTTCTTCCAGGTGAACAACCTGCTTTACTCCGATGATCACAACCTGTCTACCTAGTTTCTTCCAGGTGAACAAAACCTGCTTTATCTCCGATGATCACAACCGTCCACCTGTTTCTTCCGGTGAACAAATGCTTTATCTCCCCATGATCACACC
>NW_026508551.1:0-10108 GCF_026875155.1 Cherax quadricarinatus
ACATACAGCTTACAAAACACTAAAAGGGCTTACAAGGCAAAACTACATCTTACAAGACACACTACAGTCCCTTCAAGACACACTACAGTCTTGCAAACACACTAGAGACTTAATAGCACACCTACAGTCTTGCAAGACACACTATAGACTTAATAGCACACTACAGTCTTACAAGTCACACTACAGTCTTACAAGACACACTACAGTCTTACAAGACACACTAAAGTCTTACAAGACACACTAGAGTCTTACAAGACACACTACAGCCTTACAAGACACACTACAGTCTTACGAGACACACTATAGTCTTGCAAGACACACTACAGTCTTACAAGACACACTACAGTCTTACAAGACACACTACAGTCTTACAAGACACACTACAGTCTTACAAGACACACTACAGTCTTACAAGACACACTACAGTCTTACAAGACACACTACAGTCTTACAAGACACACTACAGTCTTGCAATACACACTACAGTCTTACAAGACACACTGCAGTCTTACAAGACACACTGCAGTCTTGCAAGACACACTATAGTCTTACAAGACACACTAAAGTCTTACAAGACACACTGCAGTCTTGCAAGACACACTATAGTCTTACAAGACACACTTCGGTCTTACAAGAGACACTGTAGTCTTACAAGACACCCTACAGTCTTACAAGACACACTGCATTCTTACAAGACAAACTACAGCCTTACAAGACACACTACAGTATGACAAGACACACTACAGTCTTTCAAGACATACTGTAGTCTTACAAGACACACTATAGTCATACAAGACAAACTGCAGTCTTACAAGACACACTTCAGTCTTACAAGACACAATGCAGCCTTACAAGATGCACTACAGTCTTAATAGACATACTACAGTCTTACAAGACATACTACAGTCTTACAAGACACACTACAGTCTTACAAGACACACTATAGTCTTACAAAAACCCCACTACAGTCCCTTTCAAGGAAAACCCTACACCTTACAAGACACACTACAGGCTTAATATACAAAAATAAAAGTCTTATAAGACCCCAAAATACAGTCTTTTCAAACAACACTAGAGTCTTACAAACACACTAAAGGGCTTACAAGACACACTACAGCCTTACAAGACAAAACTACATTTTTACAAGGGCACACTATAAACCCCTTTCAAGACACACAACATCTTACAAGACACCTACAGCCTTTCAAACACACTAAAAGTCTTACAAGACACAAATACAGTCTTAAAGACACACTACAGTCCCTTTCAAGACACACTAAAATCTTACAAGAAAACACTACGCCTTTTCAAGACACACCCACAGTCTTACAAGACAAAACTACATTTTTATAAGACACACTACAGTCTTACAAGACACACTAAATCTTTAAAAAGAAAACCCCTAAAGTCTTAAAAAGCCCCATTACAGTCCCTTTCAAGAAAAACCAGCCCTTTCAAGACACACAAAATTTTTACAAACACACTACAGCCTTTTCAAGACAAAACAACATCTTTCAAGACACACTACAGTCTTTGAAGACCACAGGGATCATACAAGACACACTTAAAAGTCTTACAAGACAAACTACAGTTTTTACAAGACACACTGTATCTTACAAGACATAAAACAGCTTACAACCCCCACACAGCCTTTCAAAACAAAAACTACAGTCTTAAATTTTAAAAACACTACAGTATTACAAGACACACTACCATCTTACAAACACACTACAGCTTACAAGACAAACTACAGTCTTTACAAAACATACACATTTTTTCAAAACACACTTCGTCTTACCCAAAACACACTACAGTTTCCTTTTCAAGACACACCCACAGTCTTGCAAGACACACTACAGTCTTTCAAGACACACTACAGTCTTACAAGACACACTACAGTCTTACAAGACACACTACAGTCTTACAAGACACACTACAGTCTTAATATACACACTACAGTCTTACAAGAAACACTACAGTCGTACAAGACACACTACAGTCTTACAAAACACACTACGCTTACAAAAACACCTAAGTCTTACAAGACACACTACAGTCTTACAAAACAAAACTACAGTCTTTCAAACACACTACAGTCTTACAAACACCAAATACTTTTTGCAAGACACACTACAGCCTTACAAGACACACTACAGTCTTAAAAAATACACACAGTCTTACAAGACACACTACAGTCTTACAAACACACACGCCTTTCAAACACACTAAAGTCTACAAAAAATACATAGTCAACAAGACACACTACAGTCTTACAAGACACACACGTTTACAAGACACACTACAGTTTACAAGACACCTCAGTCTTACAAGACACACTACATCTTCTAACACACTACAGTCTTACAAGACACGTACACTTTCAAGACACACAACATCTTCAAACTCACTACAGCTTACAAACACACACGTCTTACAAGTCACACTACAGTCTTTCAAGACAACTACGTCTTACAAGGCACACCGTCTACAAGACACACTACATCTTACAAGAACCTTGTAGTCTTACAAGAAACACTAAGTCTTGCAAGACAAAATAAGTCTTACAAGACACACTACGCTTACAAGACACACTACAGTCTTACAAGACACATTTCGTCTTACAAGGGACACAAAGTCTTACAAATCACCCTACAGTCTTAAAAGACACACTACAGTCTTACAAGACACACTCTAGTCTTGCAAGACACACTATAGTCTTACAAGACAAACTACAGTCTTACAAGACACACTACAGTCTTACAAGACACACTAGAGCCTTACAAGACACTCTAAAGTCTTACAAGACATACTATAGTCTAACAAGACAAACTACAGTCTTACAAGACACACTACAGTCTTACAAGACACACTACAGTCTTACAAGACACACTACAGTCTTACAAACACACCAGTCTGCAAGACACACTATAGTCTTAAAAAAACTCTACAGTCTTACAAGCACACTGTATCTTTCAAAACAAATGTATTCTACAAGACCACTTTGTCTTACAAGACACCAAAAGTCTTACAAGACCACAAACTTCAAGCACACAAAGCTTACAAACACACTAAAAGTTTACAAGACACACTACACCTTTCAAGACACACTCAGTCCTTACAAACACACTACAGTCTTTTAAGACACACTACAGTCTTAAAGACACACTAAATCTTACAAACAAAAACTAAAGTCTTACAAGACACATTACAGTCTTCAAACACACACAGCCCTTACAAGACACACTACAGTCTTACAAAACACACTCAGCCTTACAAAACCACAAAATCTTACAAACACACTACACTTGAAACACACGTACATACAAACAAAACTACAGTCTTACAAGACACACTACAGTCTTACAAGACACACTGTATCTTACAAACATCTACAGTCTTACTAGACACCACAGCCTACAAAACCACACAGTCTTTTTAGACCACTACAGTTTACAAGACACCTACATCTTTCAAGACACACTACAGACTTTAAAAACAAACTACAGTCTTTCAAAAAATACTACAGTCTTCAAGACACACTTCAGTCTTTTCAAGACACACTACAGTCTTTCAAAACACACACAGCTTTCAAGACACCACAGTCCCTTTCAAGACACACACAGTCTTACAAGACACCTACATCTTACAAACACACTACAGTCTTACAAGACACACTACGTCCTTTTAAAATACACACTACAGTCTTTCAAGAAACACTACAGTCGTACAAACACCAAATACAGCCTACAAAACACACTAAAGTCTTTTCAAAACACACTACAGTCCCCTTTAAAAGACACACTACAAATCTTACAAAACACACTCAGTCTTTCAAGAACACTACAGTCTTATAAAAAAATCTACAGTCTTACAAAACACACAAAGCATTACAAACACACACAGTCTTAATATACAAACTACAGCATAAACACACTACAGTCTTACAAACACACTAGAGCCCTTCAAACCACTAAAGTCTTTCAAGACATACTATAGTCTAACAAGACAAACTACGTCTTTCAAACACACTACGTCTTACAAGACACACTACAGTCTCACAAGACACACTACGTCTTACAAACACCTACATCTTTCAAACACACTACAGTCTTTCAAGGGACACTACGTCAACAAACACACTACATCCTTACAAGACACACTACGGTCTTACAAGGCACACTACAGTCCCTTTCAAACACACTACAGTCTGCAAGACACATACAGTCTTCAAGACACACTAGAGACTTAATAGGGACACTACAGTCTTGCAAGACACACTATAGACTTAAAGGGACCTACAGTCTTACAAGTCACACTACAGTCCTTACAAACACACTACAGTTTTTACAAAACACTAAAGTCTTACAAAACACATTAAAAGTTTTACAAACACACTACAGCCCTTTCAAACACAAAAAGTCTTACGAGACACACTATGTCTTCAAACACACTGCAGTCTTACAAGAACACTACAGTCTTTCAAGACCACATGTCTTACAAAACACACACAGTCTTTCAAAACACCACAGTCTTACAAGACAACTACTGTCTTACAAGACACACACACCTTACAAGACACACTAAGTCTTAAAAGACACACTATATCTTTTCAAGACACACTCAGTCTTTTCAAGACACACTAAAGTCTTTCAAGACACACTAAAGTCTTACAAGACACACTATAGTCATACAAAGACAAAACTGCAGTCTTACATAGCCACAACTTCAGTCTTACAAGACACAATGCAGCCTTACAAGATGACACTAACAGTCTTAATAGACATACTACAGTCTACGCAAGACATACTCCGTCTTACAAGACAACACTAACAGTCCTTACAAGAACACACTATAGTCTTAAAGACACACTCTAGTCTTGCAAGACACACTAATAGTCTTTACAAGACCTCTACAGTCTTACAAGACATCACTTATCTTACAAGATCAAATAGTAGTCTTACAAGACACACATATAGTCCCTGACAAGACAACTCTTCAGTCTTACAAGAACACACTAAAGTCCTTGCTAGACACACTAGAGTCTTCCAAGACACACTAAAGTCTTACAAGACAACACTACAGCCTACCAAGGACACACTACAGTCTTACAAGGCACACTATAGCCTTACAAGGACACACAAACAACATCTTACAAACAACACAACAGTCATACAAGACACACTGTAGTATCCAAGACACACTACAGTCTTACAAACACCACTAACATCTTACAAGACCACACTACAGTCTTACAATACCACACTACAGTCTTTCAAGAACATACTACCTTCTTACCAAGACAACTTCAGCTTACAAGACACACTACAGCACTTACAAGACACCACTACAAGACTTTATTAGGCACACTACAGTCTTGCAAGACGACACTATAGACTTAATATGCACACACAGTCTTGCAAGACACACTACAGACTTAATAGGAGGCACACTACAGTCTTACAAGACACACACTACAGTCTTACTAGACACACTACAGTCTTGCAAGAACCCACTACAGTCTTACAAGACATCACTACATGTCTTACAAGACACACTACGTCTTACAAGACACAATAAGTCTTACAAGACACACTACAGTCTTAATATACACACTACATCTTACAAGAAACACTACAGTCGACAAGACACACTAACAGCCTTACAAACAACAACTAAAGACTTACAAAACACACTACAGTCTTAATAGACACACTACAGTCTACAAGACACACTACAGTCTACAAGACACACTACAGTCCTTACAAAACACACTACAGTCTTACAAGACAAACACTACACCTTACAAAGACACACTACAGTCTAATATACAGACTACAGTCTTATAAGACACACTACAGTCTTACAAGACACACTAGAGTCTACAAGAAACAATCACTAAAGTCTTACAAGACACACTACAGCCTTACAAGACACACTACAGTCTTACAAGGCACACTATAGGCCTTACAGACCACTAACAGTCCTACAAGACACACTACAGTCTTACAAGACACACTGTATCTTACAAGACACACTTACAGTCTTACAAGACACACTACAGTCTTACAAGACACAAGCTACAGTCTACAAACACACTAACCGTCTTTTTCATTCAAAAGACATACTACATCTTACAGACATACTCAGTCTTTACAAAGACCACACTACAGTCTTACAAGACACACTACCAGACTTAATAGGCACACTACAGTCTTGCAGACCACACTATAGACTTAAATATGCACACTCCAGTCCTTGCAAGACACACTACGGGACTTAATAGCACACTACAGTCTACCAATACACACTACATCTTACAGACACACCTTGCAGTCTTGCAAGACACACTACATCTTAAAAGCCACACTACAGTCCTTACAAGACACACTAAAGTCTTATCAAGACAACTACAGTCTTTACAAGACACACTACAGTCTTTGCAAGACACACTACAGTCTTACAAGCACACTACAGTCCTACAAGACAACACACAGTCATTACAAGGCACACTACAGTCTTAACAAGACACACTACGTCTTAATATACACACTACAGCTTAACAAGCAACACTACAGTCGTACAAGACACACTACAGCCTTACAAGACACACTAAAGTCTTACAAAACACACTACAGTCTTAATAGACACACTACAGTCTTACAAGACACACTACAGTCTTACAAGACACACTACAGTCTTACAAAACACACTACAGTCTTACAAGACACACTACAAGCCTTACAATACACACTAAAGTCTGTAATATACACTACAGTCTTATAAGAACAAACACAGTCCTTACAAGACACATACTAGAGCCTTTACAAGACACACTAAAGTCTTTCAAAACATACTATAGTCTAACAAGACAAACTACAGTCTTACAAGACACACTACAGTCTTACAAGACACACTAGAGCCTTACAAGACACTCTAAAGTCTTACAAACATACTTACTAATAGTCTAACAGAAACAAACTACAGTCTTACAAGACACACACAGTCTTACAAGACACACTTACATCTCAAAGGCACACTACAGTCTTACAAGACACACTACAGTCTTACTATACACACTACATCCCTTACAAAGACACACTACAGTCTAACAAGACAACACTAACTGTCCTTACCAAGACACACTACAGTCTACAAAGGCACACTACAAGTCTTACAAGACACACTAACAGTCTTGGCAAAGACACACTACAGTCTTGCAAGACACACTAGAAGACTTTAATAGGCACACCTACGTCCTTTGCAAGACACACTATAACTTAAAGGCACACTACAGTCCTTACTAGACACACACAGTCTTACAAGACACACTACAGTCTTACAAGACACACTAAAGTCTTTACAAGACAAATTAGATCTACAAGACCACTACAGCCTTACAAGACACATCTTCATCTTAACAAGACACACTCATGTCTGCAAGACACAAACTGCATCTTACAAGACACATCTACAGTCTTACAAGACACACTATAGTCTTACAAGACACACTACAGTCTACAAGACACACTACAGTCTTACAAGACACACTAACAGTCTTACAAGACACACTACAGTTCTTACAAAACACACTACAGTCTTACAGACACACTAAGTCTTACAAGACACCCTACAGTCCCTACAAGACACACTACAAGTCTTACAAACAACACTACACAGTCCTTAAAAGACACACTACAGTCTTGCAAGACACACTACAGCCTTACAAGACACACTACAGTCTTAATAGATACACTACGTCTTACAAGACACACTAACCGTCTTTACAAGACAACACTACAAGCCTTACAAGACACACTAAAGTCTTACAAGACATACTATAGCCTATCAAGACACACTACAGTCTTACAAACACACAGCGTCTTACAAGACACACTACAGTCTTACAGACACACTAAGTCTTCAAACACACTACAGTCTTACTAGACACAACACTACAGTCCTTACAAGACACAGTACAGTCTTACAAGACACACTACAGCCTTGCAAGACTCACTACAGTCTTACAAGACACACTACTGTCTTACAAGTCACACTACAGTCTTACAAGACACACTACAGTCTTACAAGGCACACTACAGTCTTACAAGACACACTCATGTTATCAAGACACCACTGTAGTCTTACAAGAAACACTATAGTCTTGCAAGACAAACTACAGTCTTACAAGACACACTACAGTCTTACAAGACACACTACAGTCTTACAAGACACATTACAGTCTTACAAGGCACACTATAGTCTTACACGTCACCCTACAGTCTTGCAAGACACACTACAGTCTTACAAGACACACTACAGTCTTGCAAGACACACTACAGCCTTACAAGACACACTACAGTCTTAATAGACACACTATAGTCTTACAAGACACACTCTAGTCTTGCAAGACACACTATAGTCTTACAAGACACTCTACAGTCTTACAAGACACACTGTAGTCTTACAAGACAAACTGTAGTCTTACAAGACACACTATAGTCTTACAAGACACTCTACAGTCTTACAAGACACACTAAAGTCTGCAAGACACACTAGAGTCCTTACAGACACACTAAAGCTTACAAACACACTACCGCCTACAAGACACACAACAGTCTTACAAGACACACTAGACAGTCTATAAGACACACTACAGTCTTACAAGACACACTAAAGTCTTACAAGACACACACATCTTCAAGACCCTACAGTCCCCACAAGGCACACTACAGTCTAACAAGACAAACTACATCTTACAAGAACACACGGTCTTACAAGGCACACACATCTTTCAAGACACACTACAGTCTTGCAAGACACACACATCTTTCAAACACACAAACTTAATAGGCCCCAAATACAGTCTTCAAACACACTATAACTTAATAGGCACACACAGTCTTACAAGTCACACTACAGTCTTTCAAGACACACTACAGTCTTCAAAACACACTAAATCTTACAAACACATTAAATCTTACAAGACACACACAGCCCTTTCAAGACACACTACAGCTTACGAACACACTAAGTCTTTCAAGACACACGCAGTCTTTTCAAGACACCACAGTCTTTCAAAACACACTAAGCTTACAAGACACCTACAGCTTACAAGACACACTACTCTTTCAAGACCACTCTGTCCTTTAAAAACACACTAACCTTACAAGACACACACATCTTAAAGACACACTATAGTCTTCAAACACACGCAGCTTCAAGACACACTTTTAAGGTCTTACAAGACACACTAAAGTCTTACAAACACACTGCGTCTTTCAAGACACACTATAGTCTTTCAAACACACTTCGTCTTCAAGAACACTGTATCTTTCAAGACACCCTACAGTCTTACAAGACACACTGCATTCTTACAAAACAAACACAGCCTTACAAGACACACTCAGATCAAGACACACTACAGTCTTTCAAGACAAATGTATCTACAAAAAACACTATATCATACAAGACAAAATGCAGTCTTACAACACACTTCGTCTTACAAGACACAAAGCAGCCTTACAAGATGCACTACAGTCTTAATAAAACATACACATCTTTTCAAGACAACTAATCTTTTAAAACACACACAGTCTTACAAACACACTAAGTCTTACAAGACACACCTAGTCTTTTCAAGACACCAAGTCTTTCAAGCCTCTACAGTCTTTTCAAACACACGTATCTTACAAAACAAATATAGCTTACAAAACACACTAATCTTACAAACCTCTACAGTCTTTCAAGACCACTAAATCTTTTCAAGACACCCAATCTTACAAACACACTAAAGTCTTACAAGACCACTACACCTTTCAAAACACACTACAGTCTAAAGGCAACATACCTTACAAGACACACAACATCTTACAAACCCTACATCTTACAAGACACACTGTATATTTCAAGACACACTAAAGTCTTACAAACACACTACAGTCTTACAAGACACACTACAGCTTACAAGACAACTACAGCTTTCAAGCATACTACATCTTACAAGACATACTTCAGTCTTTCAAGACACACACAGTCAAAAAGCAACTACAGACTTTAAAGGCACACACAGCTTGCAAACACACTATAGACTTTTAAAATGCACACTACA
>NW_026508552.1:0-12982 GCF_026875155.1 Cherax quadricarinatus
ATAAAAATTTTTAAAAAAAAAGTAAAAAGTTGTCAAGGGATATTATCAAATTAAAATTTTTACAGAATCAAAAAAAAATCAATCCTCAGTTCAATATTTTTGTGCTGAAAGCAATATCACATTTATAATTCTTAAGTAACGTCGGTAAAATTAACATTTAATAAATATTTCAAATTGTACAAGTGTTGTATGGTGAATGCTCTTAAATTTAGTATGTCCAAGACTCGAACAGACTTAAACAATGACGCAAAGTCCCAAAAAAAACTAACTTCGTGACCGACTGGCAACCCGAACAGTCTCTTGAACAACAAAAATGCTAAACCCAATAGAATGCAAATCAACGCTGCCAAAAAGAAACAGGAAAAAAAAATAACGACACTAAGTAGGGGCCATCAGCAGATCCCCCACAAGTTACAAAACCCCATAAAATGAATTAAATTTAGCATAGGAAAAAATGTGACTGTGACAATACCAGAAACCCGTCAAAATTAGGTCAGAAGCATAGCTCGGGGCCTGAGAGTTCAAGTGTCAAAGTGACACACAACCCAGTACAACGTCGAAAATCACTAAGTCAAAAATGTTCTGGAACAAGTTTAAAAGAACTAACAAATAAGAGACAGACAATCTGTCCAACCCAGCGAGTCTCCCGCAACCCAGACAGACAATTGCCAACCCCCAAGCGAGTTCCCCCAGACGAATACTTTACGAGAGGTGAGGACACCCCCCCCCCCCCATCCGTTATAGCTACGTGGACAACTGCAGTCAGAAGCCCGTTAACGAGCGACAACGATAATTTCAGTATTTGACAATCAAGCCTAACTGGCACATTTTTTAATTTCATCCTAACAACATAAGCTAAATAACAAATAAAAGTCAAAAAAATAAAATTTAAAATCATTATTTACGATTTAGCTTTATCGAAATATAAACAATATAAAATTAAAATTAAAAGGAAAAAAATTATATACCCTAATAATCTTTTTACCCCTTCAGGGGCTGAACAGTGCCCCCCCATTTTAAGTTTGGTGCCCCGGGACTTTTAATGTTCTGTTCCCCGCCCCTTGTAAGTGTTGTGGCCTCCCTTTTTAATGTTTGTCCCCCACTTGTAAGGTTGTGGCCCCGCCACTTGTAAATTTTGTGGCCCCGATTGTAAGTGTTTTTGGTGCCCCCCCCACTTGTAAGGGTTGTGTGCCCCCCACTTTTAAGGTTGTGTGTCCCCGCCACTTTAAGTGTTTTTGTGCCCCGCCACTTTTAAGTGTTGTGTGCCCCCGCCACTTTTAAGTGTTGTTTCCCCACCACTTGTAAGTGTTGGTGCCCCGCCACTTGTAAGTGTTGGTTCCCCCATTGTAAATGTTGTGTGCCCCCCCACTTTTAATGTTGTGTGCCCCTCCACTTGTAATGTTGTGTTCCCCCCCATTGTAATTTGTGTGCCCCGCCACTTTTAATGTTTTGTGCCCCCCACTTTTTAAATGTTTGTTCCCCCACTTGTAAGTGTTGTGTGCCCCGCCACTTGTAAGTGTTTTGGCCCCCCCACTTGTAAGTGTTGTGTGCCCCCCCACTTTAAGTGTTTTGTGCCCGCCCCTTGTAAGTGTTGTGTGTCCCGCCACTTGTAAGGTTGTGTTCCCGCCACTTGTAAGTGTTTGTGTCCCGCCACTTTAATGTTTGTGCCGCCACTTGAAATGTTTTGGCCCCCCCACTTGTAATGTTTTGTCCCCCCCCACTTGTAAGTTTGTGTCCCCCCCCACTTTTAAATGTTGTGTGTTTCCCCGCCATTTAAGTTTTGTGTGCCCGCCATTTTAAAGGTTGTGTGTCCCGCCACTTTAAGTGTTTTGTCCGCCACTTGTAAGTGTTTCTTGTCCCCCCCACTTGTAATTTTGTTCCCTGCCCCTGTAATGTTGTTGCCCCGCCCCTTTTAATTTTTTTGGCCCCGCCATTGTAAATTTGTGGGGCCCCGCCCCTTGTAATGTTGTGTGCCCCCCCCACTTGTAATGTTGTGTGCCCCGCCACTTTTAATTTTGTGCCCCCCCATTGTAAGTGTTGGGGTCCCGCCCTTGTAAATGTTTGTGTGCCCCGCCCCTTGTAAGTTTGTGTGCCCCCCCACTTGTAAGTGTTGTGTGTCCCGCCCCTTGTAAGTGTTGTTGCCCCCCCCTTTTTAATGTTTTTGCCCGCCACTTGTAAGTGTTGTGTGCCCCGCCCCTTGTAAATGTTGTGTGCCCCGCACTTGTAATGTTTTTGGAGCCCTGCCATTTAAGTGTTTGTGCCCCCCCACTTGAAGGTTGTGTGTCCCGCCACTTGGAAGTTTGTTGCCCCCCAATTTTAAGTGTTTGGCCCCCCACTTGTAAGTTTTGTTGCCCCGCCACTTGTAATGTTGTGAGCCCTGCCACTTTAAGTGTGGTGCCCGCCACTTGAAGTGTTTGTGTCCCGCCACTTTTAAGTGTTGTGTGCCCCGCCACTTGTAAATGTTGTGTGTCCCCCCACTTGTAAGTGTTGTGTGCCCCGCCACTTGTAAGTGTTGGTGCCCCGCCACTTTTAAGTGTTGTGTGCCCCGCCACTTGTAAGTGTTGTGTGCCCCCCCCACTTGTAAGTGTTGTTTGCCCCGCCACTTGTAAGTTTTTTGTGTGCCCGCCACTTGTAAGTGTTGTGTGCCCCGCCACTTGTAAGTGTTGTGTGCCCCGCCACTTGTAAGTGTTGTGTTTTCCCGCCACTTGTAAGTGTTGTGTGCCCGCCCACTTGTAAGTTTTTGTGTGCCCCCCCACTTGTAAGTGTTGTGTGCCCCGCCACTTGTAAGTGTTGTGTGCCCCGCCACTTGTAAGTGTTTTGTGCCCCGCCACTTGTAAGTGTTGTGTGCCCCGCCACTTGTAAGTGGGTTGTGTGCCCGCCCCTTGTAAGTGTTGTGTGGGCCCCGCCCCTTGTAAGTGTTGTGTGCCCTGCCACTTGTAAGTGTTGTGTGCCCCGCCACTTGTAAGTGTTGTGTGCCCTGCCACTTGTAAGTGTTGTGTGCCCCCCCACTTGTAAGTGTTGTGTGTCCCGCCACTTGTAAGTTTGTTTTGCCCTGCCACTTGTAAGTGTTGTGTGCCCCGCCACTTGTAAGTGTTGTGTGCCCCGCCACTTGTAAAGTGTTGTGTGCCCCGCCACTTGTAAGTGGGTTTTGTGTCCCGCCACTTGTAAGTGTTGTGTGCCCGCCCCTTGTAAGTGTTGTGTGCCCCGCCACTTGTAAGTGTTGTGTGCCCTTTCCACTTGTAAGTGTTGTGTGCCCCGCCACTTGTAAGTGTTGTGTGCCCGCCACTTGTAAGTGTTGTGTGCCCCGCCCCTTGTAATGTTGTGTGCCCTGCCACTTGTAAGTGTTTGTGCCCGCCACTTGTAAGTGTTATGTGCCCTGCCACTTGTAAGGTGTGGTGTGCCCCGCCACTTGTAAGTGTTGTGTGCCCCGCCACTTGTAGTGTTGTGTGCCCCGCCACTTGTAAGTGTTGTGTGCCCCGCCACTTGTAAGTGTTGTGTGCCCCGCCACTTGAAGTGTTGTGTGCCCTGCCACTGTAAGTGTTGTGTGCCCCGCCACTTGTAAGTGTTGTGTGCCCCGCCATTGTAAGTGTTGTGTGCCCCGCCACTTGTAAGTGGGTTGTGTGCCCCGCCACTTGTAGTGTTGTGTGTCCCGCCACTTGTAAGTGTTGTGTGCCCCGCCACTTGTAAGTGTTGTTGTGCCCCGCCCCGTGTAAGTGTTGTGTTGCCCCGCCACTTGTAAGTGTTTGTGTGCCCCGCCACTTGTAAGTGTTGTGTGCCCCGCCACTTGTAAGTGTTGTGTGCCCCGCCACTTGTAAGTGTTGTGTGCCCCGCCACTTGTAAGTGTTGGTGTGCCCCGCCACTTGAAGTGTTGAGTGCCCGCCCCTTGTAAGTGTTGTGTGCCCCGCCACTTGTAAGTGTTGTGTGTCCCGCCACTTGTAAGTGTTGTGTGCCCCGCCACTTGTAAGTGTTGTGTGCCCCGCCACTTGTAAGTGTTGTGTGTCCCGCCACTTGTAAAATGTTGTGTGCCCCGCCACTTGTAAGTGTTGTGTGCCCGCCACTTGTAAGTGTTGTGTGCCCCGCCACTTGTAAGTGTTGTGTGTGCCCCGCCACTTGTAAGTGTTGTGTGCCCTGCCACTTATAAGTGTTGTGTGTCCTGCCACTTATAAGTGTTGTGTGCCCTGCCACTTGTAATTTTTGTGTGCCCCGCCACTTGTAAGTGTTGTGTGCCCTGCCACTTGTAAGTGTTGTGTGCCCCGCCACTTGTAAGTGTTGTGTGCCCTGCCACTTGTAAGTGTTGTGTGTCCCGCCACTTGTAAGTGTTGTGTGCCCCGCCACTTGTAAATTTTTGTGTGCCCTGCCACTTGTAAGTGTTGTGTGCCCCGCCACTTGTAAGTGTTGTGTGCCCCGCCACTTGTAAGTGTTGTGTGCCTGCCACTTGTAAGTGTTGTGTGTCCCGCCACTTGTAAGTGTTGTGTGCCCCGCCACTTGTAAGTGTTGTGTGCTCCGCCACTTGTAAGTGTTGTGTGCCCCGCCACTTGTAAGTGTTGTGTGCCCCGCCACTTGTAAGTGTTGTGTGCCCCGCCACTTGTAAGTGTTGTGTGCCCTGCCACTTGTAAGTGTTGTGTGCCCTGCCACTTGTAAGTTTGTGTGTCTCGCCACTTGTAAGTGTTTTTGTGCCCCGCCACTTGTAAGTGTTGTGTGCCCCGCCACTTGTAAGTGTTGTGTGCCCCGCCACTTGTAAGTGTTGTGTGCCCCGCCACTTGTAAGTGTTGTGTGCCCCCCCACTTGTAAGTGTTTTGTGCCCCGCCACTTGTAAGTGTTGTGTGCCCCGCCACTTGTAAGTGTTGTGTGCCCCGCCACTTGTAAGTGTTGTGTGCCCCGCCACTTTTAAGTGTTGTGTGCCCCGCCACTTGTAAGTGTTGCGTGCCCCGCCACTTGTAAGTGTTGTGTGTAGACAGCCTGTACTGTCTGCACAGACAGCCCATGCTGACTGCCAGCTTAGTTCATATTTCGCGCCACTCAGGTGCTGCCATCTATAGGCCTTGCCACTTCAGTATGCCCAGACTTGCCTCACTCTCACACACACAGCGGCCTAGCAGGAAGACACAAGGCCTCCCAGCTCTCTCTCGTGGGATGGCCCTGCCCGGCCATGGGCACAACACAAGCCTGTGTACCCACTATGACATTATCAATAAAGTAAGAAGCCTCCGAAGACGTATCATTAACCACCCGCTACCAGAATACTAAACAAACCCATTATAAATGGTGACAGCGGTGCTCGCAGCAGTTGTGTATGCCTGGAGAGAGGGAGGAAGAGGTTAGAAGTCATCTTCACTTCATCCCCCTACACAAGAAGCATCCGCCCTCTCAAGGGGTTTTTATCCTGATTGTCGTGTCTGCACGTTTCAGCATCCAGACACAGGTACAAGCAGGATCCAGCCGAAATTTGCCGAAATTCTCCGAGAATTGTAAGTGGCGTCACAGTGACCCCACGCTACAGCTTTCCCACGCTACATTGTCCCACACTGTTTCTCAAGTCACGTTTTTCAGCGTCACTTGTATGTTGCTGTTGTTGTTCAGCTCAGCACAGCTGTTTCAGCAAGCCAGAGTGAGTTTTGTGGTGTTTTCCCTGCGTCCAGGTGAGCTTTCTCCACGTATTTGTGGGTGGGGGGGGAAGGAGAGGAAAGTGGCTGTTCCTCACCTTTCCCATGCTCGCCCTACTCACGCTCACCACACTACCATACACCACTCACCACTGCCCACGCCCTCTGCTGTGTTCTCTGCTGTTTTTCGTGTGAATTCGTCGCCAGTGCTGTGTATCTGAGTGCCCGAGGCCACTCGAAGCTGCGTGGATCAGCATGCCACGTAGATCACGACACCACGTGGATCGACACCACGTTGGGTGTGGCCGGTGTCACGTAGACCTACAAAGCCACGTGAGTTACCAGATGTCCCAGGCCTCATGCTGTGGTCTGCTGCCCGCATCACATTGACGTCACCCACGATGCTGCCCGACTTCATGACGTCACGATGTCTGCCTGACGTTACCTCGAGATGTCTGCTAACGTCACCTCGAGATGTTTGCTGACGTCACCTCGAGATGTCTGCTGACGTCACCTCGAGATGTCTGCTGACGTCACCTCGAGATGTCTGCTGACGTCCCTCGAGATGCCTGCTGACGTCACCTCGCGACATCACGCCTGACATCACATGATGTCACAAACGAGTGTTTCTATAATTAAATTTTAATATTGTCGAGAAGATTGAGTGAAAATATATGTCGTGTGTTAATTAATTCCTCTCAGTCAGTGTTCTCACATGTTGTACTGCGGTGTGTTTTTAAAGTTTCCGTGTGTCCAGTGAGGTCTGAGCCAGACCTGAGTAGCACCACTGTGCTAAGTCACCCGTGTGACCAGTGTGTTTGACAGCTATCAGACAGCCCCGAGTGACCGAGCCCTCTTGTACAGAAAGCTTTTATGCTCGTCGCTGGTGATGTTCTGCAGAATCGTACCTGCTACGATCCCATCGAGATTTTTTTCACTTCACCTCCAGATCGTCAGAGTGCAGTTATATGTAGAGAAACAAGTCTGGGACGCTTAGACTAACCTCTGCTATAACTCCAACTGCCGAATGATACTCGTCAAAGCCGCAGCCAGCCCTGTCGGCAGGCGCTGTGTCAGCCTCGTGGTCACAAGCTCTAGTGAAGCAGCCTGCAAAAAGAAGATGTCACTTTGACTGCTAGCTCTCTCACTGCAGTCTGGTGTATGATGTTACGACTCCCAGATGTTTCGCCCAGTCGTCTCTGCCACGACTCGCTCCACAACTCGCTCCACGCTCGCTGGCAGTGACAGCCCAGCGACAGTACCAGTCGAGAAGTGTCCTCCTGAGTCGCTTGCCAGAAGTCCTGCCCAGTTGCCGAGTTTTGTCGACGCCTCACTCGAGGGCACCAGCATGTCGTGCCCCAGGTTGAGTGAAAACCTGCAGCGACTCCTACGATGTCTGCTTCACCGTTCCAGAGGAGACCGTACCCTGTTACGTCACAGCTCAGCCGCAGTGATGTCTCCCGTGTTGCAGTATCTGTCCAGACGCAGGAAGGAGTGCAGTGATGCCCATCGACGCTCACTGCCTATGACCACGATGTTTAGCACACCCCACATGTTTTTTTCTTCCCTCCCTGTAGGAAGTTTTTTTTTCCATGTCCATATGTATATATATGTTTTTATTTTGTGTTCTGTGCCCTGTTCCTACGAGAGAGAGACCGAGTTTCTTTTACCACCAGTATTGTCGCGTCGGGACGATGCGCGGTAGGTGGCCGAGCATATGTAGACAGCCTGTACTGTCTGCACAGACAGCCCATGCTGTCTGCCAGCTTAGTTCATATTTCGCACCACTCAAGTGCTGCCATCTATAGGCCTTGCCACTTCAGTATGCCCAGACTTGCCTCACTCTCACACACACAGCGGCCTAGCAGGAAGACACAAGGCCTCCCAGCTCTCTCTCGTGGGATGGCCCTGCCCGGGCCATGGGCACAACACAAGCCTGTGTACCCACTACGACATTATCAATAAAGTAAGAAGCCTCCGAAGACGTATCATTAACCACCCGCTACCAGAATACTAAACAAACCCATTATATGTGTGCCCCGCCACTTGTAAGTGTTGTGTGCCCCGCCACTTGTAAGTGTTGTGTGCCCCGCCACTTGTAAGTGTTGTGTGCTCCGCCACTTGTAAGTGTTACACTTCCAGTTTTGTTTCTTGTTTTTATTTTTATTCATATTTTTCATATTTCTTTGAACAAATTCACTCTTAGTGTAATTTCAATTTCTTTTTTTAACGTAAAGTGTTTTCTTTACTCTGTTTGAGTAAATTGTTTTGTCTAATTTACAATTAAGAGTTAAAGTGTTCAGTCAGTTTTTCTTCATATTTTTATTTTATTATTTAACCAACATTTTCCCAGTGTAACTTTATTACTGCAGTGATTATTTCTGCGTCTTATTTTGTTGCACTTGCTCTGCAGTGAATTATTTTGTTGCACTTGTTCTGCAGTGAATTATTTTGTTGCACTTGTTCTGCAGTGAATTATTTTGTTGCACTTGTTCTGCAGTGAATTATTTTGTTGCACTTATTGTGCAGTGAATTATTTTGTTGCATTTGTTCTGCAGTGAATTATTTTCTTTTATTGATATTTTTATACATTATTATTCTCAGTTTATTATTGCATCTTGTTTTTTTCATTTTATTAATTTTCCTAATGTTGTCTTTGCATTATATTTTAATTTTGTTTATGCATTCTTAGAAAATATTCAAATTTCCCAGTTATCTCTCGTTGCATACAATTTAGTGATTTTATTTTATACTTTTTACATTGATTTACAATTTTATTAGTTAATTCCTTTATTAGCAAGAGTAAAGACAGCTCATTTTGCATTTAATTCAGTCTCCAGTAATATTTTTACTTGTAAATTTCAATGTAATTTTTATCTTGGCCAACAGTTCTTTACATTGAGTTGTCCTTCCTCTTGCAGTCTATCTTAGACATTTTTATTACTTCTGCAGAATTAGTTGCATCTCTTTTATTTCAATTTTAGCATTTTATATCATTTTTATTGTTCATTATTTTTGCCTTATTTCTCGTGCAACTTCTGCCATTATGTCTCACATGCCGTCAAGTGATACTTTAGTGAATGTCAACACTCAGACTTCTCAGGCTACTGCTGCTGCTGTCATCAGTCCTCACAGTTCCTTAGCGACTGACAGACCGACCCAGACACTGAGATACTATAGTTATACTCGTGATTCCCTTGATGCGTTACCTTTATTCAATGGCCATGTACATAGTCTTGAAGCATGGTTTACTGCCATTCGTTCTCGTGTTAATGCTCTAGTTGAAGGTCCTCCTTCAGAGGAAAGTCTTATCAGACTTGCTAAAGAAGCTCTTCATCGATCCCCTACTGCTGTTCATGTTGTTGATCTCCTTGATATGCGAGACTTCAGGAATCTTACTAAGTGGTCACAATATGAGGAACTGATTCGTTCTTTCCTTGTCCCAGTAAAAACAGCTGATCCATATGTCGTTCTTAGGGAACTAGTGAATGCTACACCCATGAGTAATGAATCGTTGAGTGCATTTGCTGTTAGATTAGACAAACTTTTATCATCATTTATCAATGCTGTCCAATCATCATCTTTTGTCCCTGACGAGGATAAACCATCCACAGCATCGTTTGCTAAAATAGCAGCTTTTCGAGCGATCAAAGAACTAATGCCGCCTGCTTCCGTGTGTGCTTATGAGGCTAATCCTCCAACTGTGACGATGGAACCCCTTACAGCCCTAAATCATGTACGTTCCTTGTGCCCCCAGGGTACTTTCCCATGTATCAAAAGTAATTTCACACCTATGCCTCAGTCTCCACCACCTCTTATTTGTGCCACAGCGACAAATCGTGGTCGTCAACCATCTCAGCGATCACCGAGAACCAGTGTACAGAGTCATTATAAACCTCGTAGTATTCATAGTACATTCAGTAACCACAATCAAATGCTTGATGATGGAGTTATTGCACCTAGCAATTCACCTTGGAATGCGCCTTTGATCCTAGTACCTAAGAAGGATGGTACTTGGCACCCAGTGATTGACTTTAGGAAGTTAAATGCGATCAGTAATAGCATGTTTTTCAATCAGTCAGTAATGGCAGAGTTCTCAATCAGTCAGTCAGTTATGGCATGGTTCTCAGTCATTAAGTAATGGTAGGGTTCACAATCCGTCAGTAATGGCAGAGTTCTCAATCAGTCAGTCAGTATTGGCAGGTTTCTCAATCAGTCAGTCTGTAATGGCAGTGTTCTCAATCAGTCATTCAGTAATGGCAGGCTTCTCAATCAGTCAGTAATGGCAGAGTTCTCAATCAGTCAGTCAGTCATAGCAGAGTACTCAATCAAATAGTCAGTAACGGCAGGGTTCTCAATCATTTAGTCAGTAAAGGCATGGTTCTCAATCATTTAGTCAGTAAAGGCATGGTTCTCAATCAGTCAGTCAGTAATAGCAAGGTTCTCAAACAGTCAGTCAGTAATGGCATGGTTCTCAATCAGTCAGTAATGGCAGAGTTCTCAATTAGTCAGTCAGTAATAGCATGGTTCTCAATCAGTCAGTCAGAAATGGCAGGGTTCTCAATCAGTCAGTCTGCAATGGCAGGGTTCTAAACTAGTCAGTCAGTAATGGCAGGCTTCTCAATCAGTCATTCAGTAATGGGAGGGTTCTCAATCAGTCAGTCAGTAATGGCAGGGTTCTCAATCAGTCAGTCTGAAATGGCAGCGTTCTCAATCAGTCAATCAGTGACGGCAGAGTTCTCAATCAGTCAGTCTGTAATGGCATGGTTCTCAGTAAGTCAGTAATGGCAGGGTTTCTCATTCAGTCAGTAATGGCAGAATTCTCAATCAGTCAGTCAGTAATGGCAGAGTTCTCAATCAATCAGTCAGTAATGGCAGGGTTCTCAATGAGTCAGTAATGGCAAAGTTCTCAATCAGTCAGTCATTAATGGCAGTGTTCTCAATCAATCAGTCAGTAATGGCAGAGTTCTCAATCAGTCAGTCAGTAAAGTCAGAGTTCTCAGTCAGTCAGTAATGGCAGGTTTCTTAATCAATCAATCAGTAATGGCAGAGTTCTCACTCAAGCAGTCAGTAATGGCAGGGTTCTCAATCAGTCAGTAATGGCAGGGTTCTCAATCAATAAGTCAGTAATGGCAGAGTTTTCAATCAAGCAGTCAGTAATGGCAGGGTTCTCAATCAGTCATTAATAGCAGAGTTCTCAGTCAGTCAGTAATGGCAGGGTTCTCAATCAGTCAGTCAGTAATGGCAGAGTTCTCAATCAGTCAATCAGTAATAGCAGAGTTCACAATCAGTCAGTCAGTAATGGCAGGGTTCTCAATCAGTCAGTAATGGCAGGGTTCTCAATCAATCAGTCAGTAATGGCAGAGTTCTCAATCAAGCAGTCAGTAATGGCAGGGTTCTCAATCAGTCATTAATATCAGATTTCTCATCAGTCAAAAAATGGCAGGGTTCTCAACCCAATCAGTCATAATGGCAGAGTTCTCAATCAATCAGTCAGTAATGGCAGAGTTCTCAATCAAGCAGTCAGTAATGGCATGGTTCTCAATCAGTCATTAATATCAGAGTTCTCAGTCAGTCAGTAATGGCAGGGTTCTCAATCAGTCAGTCAGTAATGGCAGGGTTCTCCATCAGTCAGTCAGTAAGTGTCTCAATCTTCAACTCGTCGGTTTTTCAAACCATTCATCACAACTGTCAGACACGGCAGCATCATGGGATCTTGTTACAAAGAATTCTTCAACACTTGTTCAACCTTTGGACGAAGACCTACTTCGACTAGTGGATGGTACCACTATGACCCCGCCTCCGCCTGCTTCACCTCACCTCACTACTTCGACTAGTGGATGGTAACCACATGACCCCGCCTCCACCTGCTTCACCTCACCTCACTACAGTATATAAGCCACGTCTACGGCCCTATGCCCGTACATTCTACAAGATTGATGGACTGAACACATCGAATCCAGGCTGAGGACTGATTACGTCATACTCCTCCCTCTCCTTTCGCCTTCCTCTTTTTATGGACTGATGAAACCACTGTGTGGCGAAACGTTTCCTGTATAAAGATCCCATATGCTTTCATAAGTGCCTCAATCTTCAGTCATAATGGCAGGGATCTCTATCAAACACAGTCAGTAATGGCAGCTTTCCAAACAGTCAGTCAGTAATGGCAGAGCTTTCAGTCAATCAGTCAGTAATGGGAGAGTTCTCAATCAATCAGTCATTAATGATAAAGTTCTTAATCATCATCAGTAATGGCAGGGTTTTTTATCAATCAGTCAATAATGGCAGAGTTCTCAATCAGTTAGTCAGTTAAGGCAGAGTTCTCAGTCAATCAGACAGTAGTTGCATTGTTCTCAATGAGTTTAAAAATGGCAAAGTTCCAAACCAGTCATCAGTAAAAGGCAGTGTTTTTCAATCAGTCAGTCAGTCATAGCCCGAGTACTCAACCAAATAGTCAGTAACGGGAGGGTTTTTCAATCATTTAGTCAGTAATAGCAAGGTTCTCAAACAGTCAGTCAGTAAAGGCATGTTCTCAATCATCAGTCAGTAATAGCAAGGTTCTCAAACAGTCAGTCAGTAATGGGAAAGGTTTCCAATCATCAGTCACTAATGGCAGGGTTCTCAATCAGTCATAATGGCAGAGTTTCCTCAATAAATCAGTCAGTAATAGCATGGCTCTCAATCATTTAATCAGTAATGGCAGGGTTCTCAAACAGCATAATGGCAGGGTTCTCAATCAGTCAGTCATTAAAAACAGTGTTTTCAACAATCAAAACATAATGGGAGATTTTCAAAACCCTCACAGAAAGTCAAGTTCTCGTCATCAGTAATGGCATTTTTCTTAATCAATCATCATATTTCAGATTTCACTCAAGCAGTCATAAAGGGAGGGGTTCTCAACAGCAGTAACGGGGGAGTTCTCATTTTAGTCAGTAGTAATGAGTTCTCAATCATTTTAACATAATGGCATGGGGTTTTCAAACATCAGTCTGTAATGCGGTTCTTAAATTTGTCATCAATAATGGCACGGTTCCCAAAATCAGCTGAATGGCAGGGTTCTCAACAGTCAATCATAGTGGCAGGTTCCAATCAGTTATCTAAAGGCAGAGTTCTCAACGTCAGTCTGTAATTGCAGGTTCTTTAATTAGTCATCAATAATGGGACGGTTTTCAATCAGTCAGTCTGTAATGGCAGGGGTTTTAATCATCAATCAGTAATGGCAGGGTTTTTCCAAAACAGTCAGTCGATTGGGGGGTCTCAATCATCAGTCAGTTGGGGAGGGTTCTCAATCAGTTGTCAGTAATGGCAAGTTCTCATCAGTCAATCAAATAAACAGAGTTCACAACAGTCGTCAGTAAGCAGGGGGCTCAAATTTAGTC
>NW_026508553.1:0-11948 GCF_026875155.1 Cherax quadricarinatus
TTCCCCCGGGTGATACCCCCTCATGGAGACTACCAAGCCATTGTGGGGATTTGATATCCAGACCATCGTTCGTGAGACTCCTCGCACTTTGGGTAAAGTATGTGAAGTCTGTAGCAGCGACGGGCTACTTTCGCGGGCCTCCAATACCCAAAGGTCACGGTCGTATTGTACTGCTGTCTCATGAACCTCACTGCATCTCTCTGTACGTCTCTCATGATAGAGTATTAATCTACCATAATGGTGGTAGTGAACTTACCGCCCGCAGAGTGGTGAAGAAATACTACAAGAAAAAACCGTACCTGTTACAGAAAATTGAAAAGACTTACAAGAGTAGAACAGGTAGGCGGTACCTGCGCCTACCATGCACTGGCCTTCATGGACCTAACTGTCAGTTCCCGTCTCAAGGAGGCCAAAGACATCTGGCGCTGGTTCTACATGAGAATGCAATATCTCCCAGATGTTAAAGCAATCAATATGGTCGACTCAATGCTGACTGAATTCGACAATGATATAGATACTTCCACCGACAATTTCCAAAAAAGTGTACTGCGATCCGTGATTAAAAGTCATCTGGCTGATATAAGGAAGATGGATACGCCTGTTAAACGTCAACTGGACATAGAGACGCCCTCAGACCCACCACGAAAAATGATAAAGATCTGAATTATCAGATAAAAAGGACATAAAGTTAAATAAATAAATGATGTGTGCATGTGTGTGTGTGTATGTGTGTGTGTATGTGTGTGTGTATGTGTGTGTGTGCGTGTGTGTGTGTTTTGAGTCCTCCAAGAACTGAAGGGGACGAGGTTATAATTAGGATAAATTCAATAGTAGTCAGATTTCAATTATTTTTTTTTTATTTTTAAGTTAAGAATGTAATCAGGAGTCTATTATTATTATTTCCATGGAGTTTCCTGAAAAAAAAACTATAGAAAACAAATAAAAATAGTGAGTTTTGGTATGACAACACTGCAGTATCTTTTATGAGTGACTGTGGGTTCGAACCCCACTCAAGGTATTTTTTTATGAGTGGGTTCGAACCCCACTCAAGGTATTTTTTATGTGTGGGTTCGAACCCCACTCAAGGTATTTTTTATGAGTGGGTTCGAATCCCACTCAAATTTTTTTTTTGAGTGGGTTCGAACCCCACTCAAGGTTTTTTTTATGAGTGGGTGGGTTCGAACCCCTAAGGAAAAAAAAAAAGGAGGAAAAACAACTCAGGAATTTTTTATGAGTGGGTTAGAACCCCACTCAAGTATTTTATTATGAGTGGTTTGCGAACCCCACTCAAGGTATTTTTTTATGTGTGGATTCGAACCCCACTCAAGGGAGTTTTTTATGGAGTGGGTTCGAACCCCACTCAAGTATTCTTTTATGTGTGGGTTCGACCCAACTCAAGCATTTTTTTTATGTGTGGGTTTCGAAGCCCACTCAAGGTATTTTTATGTGTGGGGTTCGAACCCCTCTCAGGTTATTTTTTTATTGTGGGTACGAACCCACTCAAGGTAATTTTTTATGTGTGGGTTCGAACCCCACTCAAGTTAATTTTTTTTATGAGTGGTTTCGAACCCCACTAAGGTATTTTTTATGAGTGGGTTCGAACCCCACTCAAGGTTATTTTTTATGTGTGGGTTCGAACCCCACTCAAGGTTTTTTTTATGAGTTGGTTCGAACCCCACTCATGGTATTTTTTTATGAGTGTGATTCGAACCCCACTCAAGTATTTTTTTATGTTGGGTTTCGAACCCCCCTCAAGGTATTTTTATGAGTGGGTTCGAACCCCACTCAAGGTATTTTTAATGAGTGGGTTATGAACCCCTCTCAAGGTATTTTTTGATGAGTTGGTTCGAAACCCCAACTCAAGTATTTTTTTTATGAGTGGGTTCGATCCCCACTCAAGGTATTTTTTGTGTGTGGTTCCGAACCCCACTCACGGTATTTTTTTTTATGTGTGGATTCGAACCCCACTCAATGTATTTTTATGCGTGGATTCGAACCCCCTCAAGGTATTTTTTAAGTGTGGATTCGAACTCAACTCAAGGTATTTTTTTATCAGTGTTCGAACCCACTCAAGGTATTTTTTGTGTGGTCGAACCCCCACTCAAGGTATTTTTTTTATGTGTGGGGTCGAACCCCACTCAAGGTATTTTTTAATGGTGGATTGAACCCCATTCAAGATTATTTTATGTGTGGATTCCGAACCAGCCAGTCAAGGAATATTTTTCTATGAGGGGTTCGAACCCACACTCAAGGTACTTTTTTATGTGAGGGAATCCGAACCCCACACCAGTATATTTTTTATGTGTGGGTTCGAACCCCCCTCAAGGTATTTTTTATGTGTGTATCCGCACCCTACTCAAGGGTAATTTTTTTTTGTGTGGAATCGAACCCCACTCAAGGTATTTTTTTTATGAGTGGTTCGAACCCCACTCAAGGTATTTTTTTATGTGTGGGGTTCGAACCCCACTCAAGGGTATTTTTATATGTGTGGGCTTTCGAACCCCACTCAAGGTATTATTTATGTGTAGGCTTCGAACCCCACTCAAGTATTATATTATGTTGTATTCGAAGCCCACACTCAAGGTATTTTTTTTATGAGTGGGTTCGAACCCCACTCAAGGTATTTTTTGTTGTTCGAACCCCACTCAAGGTAATTTTTTAGGGGGGGGGGGTTGGGTCGAACCCCACCAAGTATTTTTTTATGTGTGGTCGAACCCCACTCAAGGTAATTTTTTTAATGGAGTGGGTTCGAACCCCACTCAAGGTATTTTTTTAATGTGTGGGTTTCTAACCCCACTGCAACGTATTTTTTTTATGTGTGGGTTCGAACCCCCACTCAAGGTATTTTTTTTATGTGTGTGGTTTCGAACCCCACACAAGGTATTTTTTTTGTGTGGATTCGAACCCCACTCAGGTATTTTTTTATGAGTGGTTCGAACCCCACTCAAGGTAATTTTGTGTGGGTTCGAACCCCACTCAAGGTATTTTTTATGTGTGGTTCAGCCCCACTCAAGGTAATTATTTTTATGAGTGGGGTTCGAACCCCACTCGGGTATCTTTTTATGAGTGGTATAGAACCCCACTCAAGGTATTATTTTATGAGTGGGATCGATACCTCCCCCCACTCAAGCATTTTTTAGTGTGGATTCGAACCCCACCTCAGGTATTTTTTTATGAGTGGGTTTCCGAACCCCACTCAAGGTATTTTTTTTTAATGTGGGGGTTCGAACCAACTCAAGGCAGTTTTTTATGTGTGGGTTCGAAGCCCACTCAAGGTATTTTTTATGTGTGGGGTCGAACCCCACTCAAGGTATTTTTTATGTTGCTGGGTTCAACCCCACCCAAGGTATTTTTTTAGTGTGGGTCGAACCCCCACTCAAGGTATTTTTTTTTATGAGTGGTTCGAACCCCACTCAAGGTATTTTTTTATGAGTGGGTTCGAACCCCACTCAAGGTATTTGTTTTATGTGAGGGTTCAACCCCACTCAAGGTATTTTTCATGATGGGTTCGAACCCACTCAAGGTATTTTTTTTTATGAGTGGGTTCGAACCCCACTCAAGGTAATTTTTTTTTATGATGGGTTCGAACCCCACTGGCAGGATTTTTTTTATGTGTGGGGTTCGAACCCCACTCAAGGTACTATTTTTTATGATGGTTTCGAACCCCACTCAAGGTATTTTTTCAATGTTGGGGTTCGAACCCCACTCAAGGTATTTATTATGTGTGGGTTCGAACCCCCCTCAAGGTATCTTTTTATGTGTGGGTTCGAACCCCACACAAGGTATTTTTAATGTGTGGTTTCGAATCCCACTCAAGGTGTTTTTTTTTATGGGGGGTTCGAGCCCCAACTCAAGGTTTTTTTTATGAGTGGGTTCGAACCCCACTCAAGGATTTTTTTGTGTGGGTTCGAACCCCACTCAGAGGTATTTTTATGGTGGGTTCGAGCCCCACTCAAGGCATTTTTTGATGAGTGGGGTTCGAACCCCCTCAGGGTATTTTTTATGAGTGGGTTAGAACCCACTCAAGGTATTTTTTTATGAGTGGGTTCGAACCCCACTCAAGGGTATTTTTTTTATGGTGGATTCGAACCCCACTCAAGGTATTTTTTTTTTATGAGTGGTTCGAACCCCCACTCAAGGTAGTTTTTTATGTGTGGGTTCGAACCCAACTCAAGGCATTTTTTTTATGTGTGGGTTCGAACCCACTCAAGGTATTTTTTTATGTGTGGGTTCGAACCCCACCAAGGTATTTTTTAAGTGTGGGTTTCAACCCCAGCTCAAGGTATTTTTTTATGTGTGGGTTCGAACCCCACTCAAAGGTATTTTTTTATGAGTGGGGTTCGAACCCCATCCAAGCTATATTTTATGAGTGGGTTCGAACCCGTACTCAAGGTATGTATTTGATGTTGGGTTCGAACCCCCAACTCAAGGTATTTTTTTATGAGTGGGTTTCGAACCCCACACAAGGTATTTTTTTTATGAGTGGGTTCGAACCCCACTCAAGGTAATTTTTTTATGAGTTGGTTCGAACCCCACTCCAAGGTATTTTTTTTATTGTGAGGGTTCGAACCCCACTCAAGGTATTTTTTTATATTGGGTTCGAACCCCACTCATGGTATTTTTTATGAGTGGTTTGAACCCACTCAAGGTATTTTTTTGATGAGTGGGTTCGAACCCCACTCAGGTATTTTTTTATGAGTGGTTCGAACCTCACCACTCAAGTTATTTTTTGTGTGTGGGTCGAACCCCACTCAAGGTATTTTTTATGGTGTGGGTTTTCGAACCCCACTCATGGTATTTTTTATGCGTGGGATTCGAACCCCACTCTAGGTATTTTTTAAGTGTGGATTCGAACGCACTCAAGGTTTTTTTTTATGAGTGGGTTCGAACCCCACTCCAAGGATTTTTTTGTGTGGGTTTGAACCCACTCAAGGTATTTTTTTATTGTGGGTTCGAAAACCCCACTCAAGGTTATTTTTTAATTGGATTCGAACCCCACTCAAGATATTGTTTTTATGTGTGGATTCGAACCCCACTCAATGAAATATTTTCTAATGATGGGTTCGAACCCCACTCAAGGTAATTTTTTATTTGTGGGTTCGAACCCCCACTCAAGGTATTTTTTTATGTGTGGTCGAACCCCACTCAAGGTAGTTTTTTATGTGTGGATTCGAACCCCTACTCAAGGTATTTTTTTGTGTGGATTCGAACCCCACTCAAGGTAGTTTTTTATGATTGGGTTTTTCGAACCCACTCAAGTAATTTTTTATGTGTGGGTTCGAACCCCACCAAGTATTTTTTTTATGTGTGGGTTCGAACCCCACCTCAAGGTATTTTTATGTGTGGACTCGAAAACCCCACTCAAGGTTATTTTATTTATGTGTGGATTCGGACCCCACTCAAGGTATTATTTTATGAGTGTGTTCGAACCCCACTCAAGGTAATTTTTGTGTGGGTTCGAACCCCACTAAGGTAATTTTTTATGTGTGGGTTCGAACCCCACTCAGTATGTTTTATTATTTGGGTTCGAACCCACTCAAGGTCTTATTTTAATGTGTGGTTTCGAAACCCCAATCAAGGTATTTTTTTATGTGTGGGTTCCGAACCCCACTCAACTATTTTTTATGTGTGGGTTTCAGAACCCCACTCAAGGTATTTTTTTAATGAGTGTGGATTTCGAACCCCACACAAGGTAATTTTTTGTGTGATTCGAACCCCCATCAAGGTATTTTTTTATGAGTGGGGTTCGAACCCTCACTCAAGGAATTTTTTTGTGTGGGTTCGAACCCCAACTCAAGTGTATTTTTTATGTGTGGGTTCGAGCCCCACTCAAGGTATTTTTTAATGAGTGGGTTCGAACCCCACTCAGGGTATTTTTTTTATGAGTGGGTTAGAACCCCACTCAAGTATTTTTTTATGATGGGTTCGAACCCCACTCAAGGAATTTTTTTATGTGTGATTCGAACCCCACTCAAGTGTAATTTTTTTTATGAGTGGGTTCGAACCCCACATCAAGGTATTTTTTTATTGTGTGGTGTTCGAACCCAACTCAAAGGCTTTTTTTTTATTATGGGTTCGGAAGCACACTCAAGGATTTTTTTTAATGTGTGGGTTCGAACCCGCCCCCACTCAAGGTATTTTTTTTATGTGTGTGTTCGGAACCCCACTCAAGGTAGATTTTTTATGTGTGGGTTCAACCTCCACTCAAGTGGTATTTTTTTATGATTGGGTTCGAAACCCCAACTCAAGGTAATTTGTATGAGTGGGTTCGAACCCACTCAAGGTAGTCTTTTTATTGTGGGTTCGAACCCCACTCAAGGTATTGTTTTATGAGTGGGTTCGAACCCACTCAAGGTATTTTTTATGAGTGGGTTTCAAACCCCACTCAAGTATTTTTTTATGAGGTGGGGTTCGAACCCCACTCATGTATTTTTTTTTATGTGTGGGTTCGAACCCCACTCAAGGTATTGTTTTTATGAGTGGGTTCCGAACCCCACTCAAGTATTTTTTAGAGTGGGTCTTGAACCCCACCAAGTGTATTTTTTGATGAGTGGAGTTGGAACTCCTACACACAAGGTATTTTTTTATGAGTGGGTTCGAACCCCACTCAAGTATTTTTTGTGTGTGGGTTCGAACCCCACCTCAAGTATTTTTTTTATGTGTGGGTTCGAACCCCCACTCCAAAGGTATTTTTTTATGCGTGATTCCGAACCCCACTCAAGTTAATTTTTTTAAGTGTGGATTCGAACTCAACTCAAGGTATTTTTATGAGTGGGTTCGAACCCCACTCAAGGCTATTTTTTTGTGTGGGTTAGAACCCACTCAAGGTATTTTTATATGTGTGGGTTCGTACCCCACCAAGGTATTTTTTATGTGTGGATTCGAACCCCACTCAAGATATTTTTTATGTGTGGATTCGAACCCACTCAAGGAAGTTTCTATGAGTGGTTGCGAACCCACTCAAGGTATTTTTTTATGTGTGGGTTTCGAACCCCACCAAGGTATTTTTTTTATGTGTGGGTTCGAACCCCCACTCAAGTAATTGTTTAAGTGAGGATTCGAACCCGCACCCAAGGTATTTTTTTGTGTGGATTACGAAACCCACTCAAGGTATTTTTTTTATGAGTGGTCGAACCCCACTCAAGGTATTTTTTTATGTGGGGGTTCGAACCCCACTCAAGGTATATTTTATATGTGTGGGCTCGAACCCACTCAAGGTATTTTTTTTATTGTGTGGATTCGAACCCCACTCAGGTTTTTTTTTAAGTGTGGAATTCGAAACCCCACCTCAAGGTATTTTTTTATGAGTGGGTTCCCCCGAACACCCACTCAAGAATTTTTTGTGTGGGTTCGAACCCACTCAAGTATTTTTTTTATGTGGTGGGTTGAACCCTACTCCAAGGATTTTTTTATGTGTGGGGTCGAACCCCACTCAACGTAGTTTTATGTGTGGTTCGAACCCCACTCAAGTATTTTTTTATGTGTGGTGGGTGATTCGAACCCCCACAAGGATTTTTTTGTGTGATTCAACCCCCACTCATGTATTTTTTTGTGTGGATTCGAACCCCACTGAAGGTATTTTTCTCTATGAGTGGGTTCGAACCCCACTCAAGGTATTTTTTTATGTGTGGTTCGAACCCCACTCAAGGGATTTTTTTTATGTGTGGGTTCGAACCCCACACAAGGTATTATTTTATGTGTGTGGATTCGAACCCCACTCAAGGTATTTGTTTTTGTGTGGATCGAACCCCACTCAAGGTATTTTTTTATGATGGTTCGAACCCCACTCAAGGTATTTGTTTTAGTGTGTTCAACCCCACTCAAGGTATTTTTTTATGTGTTGGTTCGAACACCACTCAGGTATTTTTTATGTGGATTGCGAACCCCACTCAAGTATTTTTTTATGAGTGGGTTCGAACCCACTTACAGGTATTTTTTGTGTAGGGGTTTCGAACCCCACTCAAGGTATTTTTTTTAGGTGGTGGTTTTGAACCCCACTCAAGGTATTTTTTTATGTTGGGTTCGAAACCCCACTCAACGTTATTTTTTTATGTGTGGGTTCGAACCTCCACTCAAGGTAATTTTTTTTATGGTGTGATTCGAACCCCACACAAGGTATTTTTTTTTGTGTGGATTCGAACCCCACTCAAGGTATTTTTTTTGTGTGAATCGAACCCCCCTGAAGGTATTTTTTATAAAGATTGAGGTTCGAACCCCACTTCAGTTTTTTTTATTGTGTGGGATCCGAACCCCACTCAAGGTATTTTTTAATGGGTGATTCGAACACCACTCAAGGTATTTTATTTTTTGTGTGGATTCGAACCCCACTCAAGTATTTTTATTATGTGTGGATTCGAAACCCCACAGAAGGTATTTTTTTTATGAGTGGGTTTCGAACCCCACTCCAGTATTTTTTTATGTGTGGGTTTCGAACCGGAGTCCACTCAAGTATTTTTTTATGTGTGAGGGTTCGAACCCACTAAAGTATTTTTTTATGTGGTAGGTGCGAACCCACTCAAGGTATTTTTTTATGAATGGGTTCGAACCACTCAAGTAATTTTTATTATGTGTGGGCTCGAACCCACTCAAGTATTTTTTTATGTTGGGTTCGAACCCCACACAAGGATTTTTTTTAATTGTGTGGGTTCGAACCCCACTCAGGTATTTTTTTTTATAGTTTGATCGAACCCCACAAACTTATTTTTCATGTGTGGGTTCGAACCCCACTCAAGGTATTTTTTATGTGTGTGTTTCCGAACCCACTCAAGGTATCTTTTTATGTGTGGGTTCGAACCCCACTCAAGGTATTTTTTTATGTATGGGTTCGAACCCCACTCAAGGTGTTTTTTTATGTTGGGTTCGAACCCCACTCTAAGGTATTTTTTTATGAGTACTGGTTCGAACCCCACTCAGGATTTTTTTTGGTGTGGGTTCGAACCCCACTCCAAGTATTTTTTATGTGTGGGTTCGAACCCTCACAAGGTATTTTTTTATGTGTGGGTTCGAGCCCCACTCAAGGTATTTTTTATGAGTGGCTTTCGAACCCCACTCAGTATTTTTTTTATGTGTTCGAACCCCAATCTAGGATTTTTTGTGTGTTCGAACCCCACTCAAGGTATTTCTTTATGTGTGGGTTCGAACCCCCCCAAGGTAATTTTTTATGATGGGTTCGAACCCCACTCAAGGTAAGTTTTGTGTGGGTTCGAACCCCACTCAAGGTATAATTTTTTATTGTGGTTCGAACCCCACTCAAGATATTTTTTTTTATGATGTGGGTTCGAACCCCACTCAAGGTATTTTTTTTATGAGTGGTTCGAACCCCACTCAAGGTATTTTTTTTTTATGAGTGTGTTTCGAACCCCACTCAAGGTATTTTTATGAGGGGTTTCGAAACCCACTCAAGGTATTTTTTAGATGGGTTCGAACCCCACTCAAGTTTTTTTATGAGTGGGTTCGAACCCCACTCAAGGTATTTTTTGTGTGGGTTCGAAACACCACTCAAGGGATTTTTTTATAGTGTGGTTCGAATCCCCACGCCAGAGATTTTGTTATGTGTGGTTCGAACCCACTCAGAGTATTTTTTTATGAGTGGGTTCGAACCCAACTCAAGGTATTTTTTTATGATGTGGTTCGACCCCACCAAGGTATTTTTTTATGGTGGGTTCGAACCCCACTCAAAGTATTTTTTTTATGAGTGGGTTCGAACCCCACCAAGGGATTTTTTATGGTGGGTTCGAACCCCACTCAAGGTTTTTTTATGATTGGGTTCGAACCCCACTCAAGGTATTTTTATGGTGGGTTCGAACCCCACTCAAGTAAATTTTTTTTGAGTGGGTTTTGAACCCCACCAAGGTATTTTTTATGAGTGGGTTTTGAACCCCCCTCAATTTTTTTTTAGTGGGTTCGAACCCCACTCAAGGTTTTTTTTATGAGTGGGTTCGAACCCCACTCAAGGTATTTTTTTGTGGGTTCGAACCCCACTCAAGGTATTTTTTTATGTGTGGGTTCGAACCCCACTCAAGGTATTTTTTATGAGTGGGTTCGAACCCCACTCAAGGTATTTTTTTATGTGTGGGTTCGAACCCCACTCAAGGGTATTTTTTTTTGGTGGGTTCGAACCCCACTCAAGGTATTTTTTATGTGGGTTCGAACCCCACTCAAGGTATTTTTTATGAGTGGGTTCGAACCCCACTCAAGGTATTTTTTATGTGTGGGTTCGAACCCCACTCAAGGTATTTTTTATGAGTGGGTTCGAACCCCACTCAAGGTATTTTTTATGAGTGGGTTCGAACCCCACTCAAGGTATTTTTTATGAGTGGGTTCGAACCCCACTCAAGGTATTTTTTTATGAGTGGGTTCGAACCCTACTCAAGGTATTTTTTATGAGTGGGTTCGAACCCCACTCAAGGTATTTTTTATGAGTGGGTTCAAACCCCACTCAAGGTTTTTTTATGAGTGGGTTCGAACCCCACTCAAGGTTTTTTTATGAGTGGGTTCGAACCCCACTCAAGGTATTTTTTTATGTGTGGGTTCGAACCCCACTCAAGGTATTTTTATGAGTGGGTTCGAACCCCACTCAAGGTATTTTTTATGAGTGGGTTCGAATCCCACTCAAATTTTTTTTTATGAGTGGGTTCGAACCCCACTCAAGGTTTTTTTATGAGTGGGTTCGAACCCCACTCAAGGTATTTTTTTGTGGGTTCGAACCCCACTCAAGGTATTTTTTTATGTGTGGGTTCGAACCCCACTCAAGGTATTTTTTTGGTGGGTTCGAACCCCACTCAAGGTATTTTTTATGAGTGGGTTCGAACCCCACTCAAGGTATTTTTTATGAGTGGGTTCGAACCCCACTCAAGGTATTTTTTATGACTGGTTCGAACCCCACTCAAGGTATTTTTTATGAGTGGGTTCGAACCCTACTCAAGGTATTTTTTATGAGTGGGTTCGAACCCCACTCAAGGTATTTTTTATGAGTGGGTTCGAACCCCACTCAAGGTATTTTTTATGAGTGGGTTCGAACCCCACTCAAGGTTTTTTTTATGAGTGGGTTCGAACCCCACTCAAGGTATTTTTTTATGAGTGGGTTCGAACCCCACTCAAGGTATTTTTTATGAGTGGGTTCGAACCCCACTCAAGGTATTTTTTATGAGTGGGTTCGAACCCCACTCAAGGTATTTTTTTATGACTTGGTTCGAACCCCACTCAAGGTATTTTTTATGACTTGGTTCGAACCCCACTCAAGGTATTTTTTTATGTGGGTTCGAACCCCACTCAAGGTATTTTTTTATGAGTGGGTTCGAACCCCACTCAAGGTATTTTTTATGAGTGGGTTCGAACCCCACTCAAGGTATTTTTTTATGAGTGGGTTCGAACCCCACTCAAGGTATTTTTTATGAGTGGGTTCGAACCCCACTCAAGGTATTTTTTATGAGTTGGTTCGAACCCCACTCAAGGTATTTTTTATGATTGGGTTCGAACCCCACTCAAGGTATTTTTTATGAGTGTTTCGAACCCCACTCAAGTATTTTTTTATGATGGGTTCGAACCCCACTCAAGGTATTTTTTATGAGTGGTTCGAAGCCCACTCAAGGTATTTTTTATGAGTGGTTCGAACCCACTCAAGGTATTTTTTTGAGTGGGTTCGAACCTCACTCAAGGTTTTTATATGAGTGGGTTCGAACCCCACTCAGGTATTTTTTATGACTGGTCGAACCCCTCAAGGTATTTTTTTATGACTTGGTTCGAACCCACTCAAGGTATTTTTATGACTTGGTTCGAACCCCACCAAGGTTTTTTTAATAGTGGGTTCGAACCCCCTCAAGGTATTTTTTTATGAGTGGTTCGAACCCCACTCAAAATTTTTTATGAGTGGGTTTGAACCCACTCAAGGTATTTTTTATGACTTGGTCGAACGCCAACTCAAGGTAATTTTTTTATGACTTGGTTCG
>NW_026508554.1:0-7500 GCF_026875155.1 Cherax quadricarinatus
GTCTGAATCAAAAAGGATGCTGTTATTTCGTTATGGTAAGAAACAAGGCTTACGGTACAAGAGGTGTTGGGGGCAACGTTTCGCTCTGTGTAGAGCTTAGCTAAGTGGGTTTTCGCTCTGTGTAGAGCTTTATTAAGTCACGGTATAGCTCTCTGCCAGGTTGAGGCTTCTCAGGTGAAGCTTTCTCGGCCCACCTGAGAATTTCCTTCTCAGTTGTCGCCAGGATGACACTCAGCCACAACCCGTAAAAGTTCCAGGGGGAGTGAGTCTCCAGTGGTAGTGGTGAGTCTCCAGTGGTAGTGGTGAGTCTCCAGTGGTAGTGGTGAGTTCCAGTGGTAGTGGGTGAGTCTCCAGTGGTAGTGGTGAGTCTCCAGTGGTAGTGGTGAGTCTCCGTGGTTGTGGTGAGTCTCCAGTGGTAGTGGTGAGTCTCCCGTGGCAGTGGTGAGTTTTCTAGTGGTTTGTGGTGAGTCTGCAGTGGTAGTGGTGAGTCTCCAGTGGTTTGTGGTGAGTCTCCAGTGGCAGTGGTGAGTCTTAGTGGTAGTGGGTTTAGTCTCCAGTGGTAGTGGTGAGTCTCCAGTGGTAGTGGTAAGTCTCCAGTGGTAGTGGTGAGTCTCCAGTGGCAGTGGTGGTCTCCAGTGGTAGTGGTGAGTCTCCAGTTTGGTTTGTGGTGATTCTCCAGTGGTAGTGGTGAGTCTCCAGTGGTAGTGGTGAGTCTCCAGTGGTAGTGGTGGTCTCCAGTGGCAGTGGTGAGTCTCTAGTTGGTAGTGGTGAGTCTGCAGTGGTAGTGGTGGTAGTGGCGAGTCTCAGTGGTAGTGATGGTACTGGTGATTTTTCCAGTGGTAGTGGTGGTAGTGGTGAGTCTCCAGTGATAGTGTAGTACTGGTGAGTCTCAGTGGCAGTGGTGAGTCTCCGTAGTAGTGATGGTTTCCCGGTTTATTTCCAGTGGTGTGATTTAGTCTCCTGTGGAAGTGGTGAGTCTGCAGTGGTAGTGGTGGTAGTGGTGGCAGTGGTGAGTCTCCAGTGGTAGTGATGGTTCTGGTAATTCTCCAGTGGTAGTCAAGGCAGTGGTGAATTTCCAGTGGTAATGATGGTACTGGTGAGTCTCCAGTGGTAGTGATGGTACTGGTGAGTCTCCGTGGTAGTGGTGGGAGTGATTGAGGTCTCCAGTGGTAGTGATGGTATTGGTGAGTCTCCAGTGGTAGTGATGGTACTGGTGAGTCTCCAGTGGTAGTGGTGGCAGTGGTGAGTCTCCAGTGGTAGTGATGGTACTGGTGAGTATCCAGTGGTAGTAGTGGTGGTGATGGTGGTGGTGGTGATGGTGGTAGTGGTGACAGTCTCCATTGGTAATGGTGGTGAGGGTGGGGGGTGGTTGTGGAGGTGGTGGGGGTGATAGTGGTGGTAGTGATGGTGGTGGTGGTGATGGTGGTGGTGGTGATTTGTGACAGTTATGGTGGTGGTGGCGGCTTGTGACAGCAATTGTTGTAGTGGTGATGTTGGTGACTTGTGACAGTGATGGTGTTGGTGAATTGTGACAGTGATGGTGGTAGTGGTGGTGGTTCTGAGTTGTGATAGGGATGGTGGTAGTGGTGGTGGTGACTTGTGACAGTGATTATGACTTGCGACAGTGTTGGTGGTGGTGACTTGTGACAGTGTGGTGGTAGTGGTGGTGATTTATGACAGTGATGGTGGTAGCGGTGGTGGTGGTGACTTGTGACAGTGATGGTGGTAGTGTTGGTGCTTCTGACTTGTGATAGCGTTTGGTGGTAGTGTTGGTGCTTCTCACTTGTGATAGCGATAGTGGTAGTGGTGATGGTGGTGACCTGTGACAGTAACGGTGGTAGTGGTGGTGATTTGTGACAGTGATGGTGGCAGTGGGGGGGTAATTTGTGACAGTGATGGAGGTACTGTGGTGACTTGTGACGTGATGGTGGTAGTGATGGTGCTTCTGACTTGTGATAGTGATGGTGATAGTGGTGGTGACTTGTGACAGTGATGGTGGTGATTTGTGACAGTGATGGTGGTAGTGGTGACTTATGACAGGAGTTGTGGTAGTGGTGGTGGTGGTGACTTGTGACAGTGGTGACAGTGATGACTTGTGATAGTGATGACTTGTGATAGTGATGATGATAGCGGTGATGGTGGTAGTGCTGGTTGTGACTTATGATACTGGTGGTTGTGGTAACTTGTTATAGTGATAGTGGTAGCCGTATGGTGGTTGTGGCTTGTGATAGTGACAGTGGCAGTGCTTGTGGTGGTGATGGTAGTGATGGTGATATTGGTTACTTGTAACAGTGATGGTGGTGACTTGTGACAGTGATGGTGGTGACCTGTAACAGTGATGGTGGTAGTGGTAACGTAGTGATGGTAACTACTGTAGCAGTGTTTGTGGTGTTTGATTAGTGAGGAAGTTAAATAGTGAGAGTGATAAGAGGCAGTAGTGGCACTATGTTCCATCAGAGGCAGTAGTGGCACTATGTTCCATCAGAGGCAGCAGGGGCACTATGTTTCATCAGTCTCAGTAGTGGCACTACGTTCCATCAAAGGCAGTAATGGCATTATGTTCCATCAGAGACAGTAGTGGCACTATGTTCCATCAGAGGTAGTAGTGGCACTGTTCCATAAGTGGCAGTAGTGGCACTATGTTCCATCACAGGCAGTAGTGGCATTGTTCCATTAATGGCAGTAGTGGCACTATGTTCCATTAGAGGCAGTAGTATCACTATGTTCCATCAGAGGCAGTAGTGGTATTATGTTCCATCAGTGGCAGTAGTGGCACTATGTTCCATCAAAGGCAGTAGTGGCATTATGTTCCATCAGAGGCAGTAGTGGCACTATGTTCTATCAGAGGCAGTTTGTGCAAATATGTTCCGCCGAGAGCAGTAGTGGCACTATGTTCCATCAGAGGCAGTAGTGGCACTATGTTCCATCAGAGGCAGTAGTGGTACTATGTTTCATCAGAAGCAGTAGTGGCACTATGTTCCATCAGAGGCGGTAGTGGCAATATGTTCCATCAGAAGCAGTAGTGGCACTATGTTCCATCAGTGGCAGTAGTGACAGTATGTTCCATCAGAGGCAGTAATGGCACAATGTTCCATCAGAGGCAGTAGTGGCACTATCTTCCATCAGTGGCAGTAGTGGCACTATGTTCCATCTAAGGCAGTAATGACACTATGTTCCATCTAAGGCAGTAATGGCACTATGTTCCATCTGAGGCAGTAGTGGCACTATGTTCCATCAGAGGCAGTAGTGGCAATATGTTCCATCAGAAGCAGTAGTGGCACTATGTTCCATCAGTGGCAGTAGTGACAGTATGTTCCATCAGAGGCAGTAATGGCACAATGTTCCATCAGAGGCAGTAGTGGCACTATGTTCTATAAGTGGCAATAGTGGCACAATGTTCCATCTAAGGCAGTAATGGCACTATGTTCCATCTTAGGCAGTAGTGACACTGTTCCATCAGAGGCAGCAGTGGCATATGTTCCATCAGAGGCAGTAGTGGCACTATGTTCCATCAAAGGCAGTACTGGCACTATGTTCCATCAGTGGCAGTAGCGGCACTATGTTCCATCAGAGGAAATAGTGGCACTATGTTCCATCAAAGGCAATAGTGGCACTATGTTCCATCAGTGGCAGTAGTGGCATAATGTTCCATCAGAGGCAGTAGTGGCACTATGTTCCAGCAGAGGCAGTAGTGGCACTATGTTCCATCAGAGGCAATAGTGGCACTATGTTCCATCAGAGACAGTAGTGGCACTATTTTCCATCAGAGGCAGTAGTGGCACTGTTTCATCAAAGGCAGCAATGGCACTATGTTCCATCAGAGGCAGCAGTGGCACTATGTTCCATCAGAGGTAGTAGTGGCATTGTTCCATCAGAGGCAGTAGTGGCACTATGTTCCATCGGAGGCAGTAGTGGCATTGTTCCATCATTGGCAGTAGTGGCACTATGTTCCATCAGAGGCAGTAGTGGCATTATGTTCCATCAGAGGCAGTAGTGGCACTATGTTCCATCAGAGGCAGTAGTGGTACTGTGTTCCATCAGAAGCAGTAGTGGCACTATGTTCCATCAGAGGCAGTAGTGGCACTATCTTCTATCAGAAGCAGTAGTGGCGCTATGTTCCATCAGTGGCAGTAGTGACAGTAGGTTTCATCAAAGGCAGTAATGGCACAATGTTCCATCAGAGGCAGTAGTGGCACTATGTTTCATCAGTGGCAGTAGTGGCACTATGTTCCATCTAAGGCAGTAATGACACTATGCTCCATCAGTGGCAGTAGCGGCACTATGTTCCATCAAAGGCAATAGTGGCACTATGTTCCATCAGTGGCAGTAGTGGCATAATGTTCCATCAGAGGCAGTAGTAGCACTATGTTCCATCTGAGGCAGTAGTGGCACTATGTTCCATCAGAGGCAGTAGTGGCACTATGTTCCATCAGAAGCAGTAGTGGAACTATGTTCCATCAGTGGCAGAAGTGACAGTATGTTCCATCAGAGGAAGTATAGTGGCATTAGTGGTACATGTTCCATCAGAGGCAGTTTGTGGCACTATGTTCCATCAGAGGCTGTAGTGGCATATGTTCCATCAGGGGGCAAGTAATGGCATAATGTTCCATCAGAGCAGTTGTGGCCCCTATGTTCCATCAGAGGCAGTAGTGGCACTATTTTCCATCAGAGGCAGTATTGGCACTATGTTCCATCAAAGGCAGTATTGGCACTATGTTCCATCAGAGGCAGTAGTGGCACTATGTTCCATCAAAGGCAGTAATGGCACTATGTTCCATCAGTGGCAGTAGTGGCACTATGTTCCATCAGAGGCAGTAGTGGCACTATGTTCCAACAGAGGCAGTAGTGGCACTATGTTCCATCAGTGGCAGTAGTAACACTATGTTCCATCAGAGGCAGTAGTGGCATTATGTTCCATCAGAGGCAGTAGTGGCACTATGTTCCATCAGTGGCAGCAGTAACACTATGTTCCATCAGAGGCAGTAGTGGCACTATGTTCCATCAGTGGCAGTAGTAACACTATGTTCCATCAGAGGCAGTAGTGGCATTAGTGGTACTATGTTCCATCAGAGGCAGTAGTGGCACTATGTTCCATCAGAGGCAGTAGTGGCACTATGTTCCATCAGTGGCAGTAATGGCATAATGTTCCATCAGAGCAGTAGTGGCACTATGTTCCATCAGAGGCAGTAGTGGCACTATTTTCCATCAGAGGCAGTATTGACACTATGTTCCATCAAAGGCAGTATTGGCACTATGTTCCATCAGAGGCAGTAGTGGCACTATGTTCCATCAAAGGCAGTAATGTCACTATGTTCCATCAGTGGCAGTAGTGGCACTATGTTCCATCAGAGGCAGTATTGGCACTATGTTCCATCAGAGGCAGTAGTGGCACTATGTTCCATCTAAGGCAGTAATGTTTACTATGTTCCATCAGTGGCAGTAGTGGCAATTGTTCCATCAGAGGCAAGTACTGGCACTATGTTCCATTTAGAGGTAGTTACTGGCACTATGCTCCATCAGAGGTAGTAGTGGCATTGTTCCATCAGTGGCAGTAGTGGCACTATGTTCCATCAGAGGCAGTAGTGGCATTGTTCCATCAATGGCAGTAGTGGCACTATGTTCCATCAGAGGCAGTAGTGGCACTTTGTTCCATCAGAGACAATAGTGGCACTATGTTCCATCAGAGGCAGTACTGGCACTATGCTCCATCAGAGGTAGTAGTGGCATTGTTCCATCAATGGCAGTAGTGGCACTATGTTCCATCAGAGGCAGTAATGGCACTATGTTCCCTCAGAGGCAGTAGTGGTACTATGTTTCATCAGAGGCAGTAGTGGCAGTATGCTCCATCAGAGGCAGTAGTGCCACTATGTTCCATCAGAGGCAGTAGTAGCACTATGTTCCATCAGTGGCAGTAGTAGCACTATGTTCCATCAGAGGCAGTAGTGGCACTATGTTCCATCAAAGGCAGTAGTAGCACTATGTTCCATCAGAGGCAGTAATGGCACTATGTTCCATCAGTGGCAGTAGTGGCACTATGTTCCATCAAAGGCAGTAGTAGCACTATGTTCCATCAGAGGCAGTAATGGCACTATGTTCCATCAGAGGCAGTAGTGGTACTATGTTTCATCAGAGGCAGTAGTGGCCACTATGGTTTCCATAGAGGCATTTTAGTGGCACTATGTTCCATCAGAGACAGTAGTAGCACTATGTTCCATCAGAGGCAGTAGTGGCATTATGTTCCATCAGAGGAAGTAGTAGCACTATGTTCCATCAGAGGCAGTAATGGCACTATGTTCCATCAGAGGCAGTAGTGGCACTATGTTCCATCAGAGGCAGTAATGGCACTATGTTCCATCAGAGGCAGTAGTAGCACTATGTTCCATCAGAGGCAGTAATGGCACTATGTTCCATCAGAGGCAGTAGTGGTACTATGTTTCATCAGAGGCAGTAGTGGCACTATGTTTCATCGGAGGCAGTAGTAGCACTATGTTCCATCAGAGGCAGTAGTGGCACTATGTCCCATCAGAGGCAGTAGTGGCACTATGTTCCATCAGAGGCAGTAGTAGCACTATGTTCCTTCAGAGGCAGTAGTGGCACTATGTTCCATCAGAGGCAGTAGTGGTACTATGTTCCATCAGAGGTAGTAGTGGCATTGTTCCAGCAGTGGCAGTAGTGGCATATGTTCCACGAGGCAGTGTGGCATTGTTCCATCAATGGCAGTAGTGGCACTATTTCCATCAGGGCAGTAGTGGCACTTTGTTCCATCAGAGGCAATAGTGGCACTATGTTCCATCAGAGGCAGTAATGGCCACTTTGTTCCATCAGTGGCAGTAGTGGTACTATGTTCCATTTAGAGGCAGTAGTGGCATTATGTTCTTTCAGTGGCAGTAGTGGCATTATGTTCCATCAGTGGCAGTAGTGGCATTATGTTCCCATCGAGGCAGTAGTGGCATTATGTTCCATCATAGACAGTAATTGACATGTGTCTACGGCAGAAGCATCAGTACTGACGACAGTAACAAGACACGAAGAGAAATTTTACGTAATCTGCCCCCAGTTCAGAATAATATCCCCAAAAATTATTCTGAACCTAGGGGAAAAAAAATATATTCTTTGTGTTTGTTTATTATTAAATCATTGTAAACTTATTAAGATATATTTTAGTTGTATTAGGCTAAATTAAATTGCCTTCTTATAATAAGGTTAGGTAATTTTTTAAAGGTTCTTTTGGTACGGGAATTATTAATTTCTACATTGAGATAAAAAAAAGATATCTTTAAACTTATAAAAGAAAAATTTTTGAAGGAACTTAATTTTAAATGAGCTCTTTTTAATTGACCAATTTTACTTATGGGAGCACGACATATATTATACATATATGTATATATATATATATATATTATATATATATATATTTATATATATATTATATATATATATATATTTTTTATATATAATATATTTTATATATATAATATATATATATATATAAATATATAT
>NW_026508554.1:10000-14048 GCF_026875155.1 Cherax quadricarinatus
GAGATACTGAGAAATAATGGAACTCAGGAGATACTGAGAAATAATGGAACTCAGGAGATACTGAGAGATAATGGAACTCAGGAGATACTGAGAGATAATGGAACTCAGGAGATACTGAGAAATAATGGAACTCAGGAGATACTGAAGATAATGGAACTCAGGAGATACTGAGAGATAATGAAACTCAGGAGATACTGAGAAATAATGGAACTCAGGAGATACTGAGAGATAATGGAACTCAGGAGATACGAGAAATAAGAAACTCAGGAGATACGAGAAATAATGGAACTCAGGAGATACTGAGAGATAATGGAACCAGGAGATACTGAAAAATAATGGAACTCAGGAGATACTGAGAGATAATGGAACTCAGGAGATACTGAGAATAATGGAACTCAGGAGATACTGAGAATAATGGAACTCAGGAGATACTGAGAAATAATGGAACTCAGGAGATACTGAGAGATAATGGAACTCAGGAGATACTGAGAAATAATGGAACTCAGGGGATACTGAGAGATAATGGAACTCAGGAGATACTGAGATAAATGGAACTCAGGAGATACTGAGAGATAATGGAACTCAGGAGATACTGAGAAATAATGGAACTCAGGAGATACTGAGAGATAATGGAACTCAGGAGATACTGAGAGATAATGAAACTCAGGAGATACTGAGAAATAATGGAACTCAGGAGATACTGAGAGATAATGGAACTCAGGAGATACTGAGAGATAATGGAACTCAGGAGATACTGAGATAATGGAACTCAGGATTAACTGAGAATAAGGAACTCAGGAGATACTGAGAGATAATGGAACTCAGGAGATACTGAGAGATAATGGAACTCAGGAGATACTGAGATAATGGAACTCAGGAGATACTGAGAGATAATGGAACTCAGGAGATACTGAGAGATAATGGAACTCAGGAGATACTGAGATAATGGAACTCAGGAGATACTGAGAGATAATGGAACTCAGGAGATGCTGAGAGATAATGGAACTCAGGAGATACTGAGAGATAATGGAACTCAGAGATACTGAAGATAATGAACTCAGGAGATACTGAGAGATAATGGAACTCAGGAGATACTGAGAGATAATGGAACTCAGGAGATACTGAGAGATAATGACTCAAGAGATACTGAGAGATAATGGAACTCAGGAGATACTGAGAGATAATGGAACTCAGGAGATACTGAGAGATAATGGAACTCAGGAGATACTGAGAGATAATGACTCAAGAGATACTGAGAGATAATGGAACTCAGGAGATACTGAGAGATAATGGAACTCAGGAGATACTGAGAGATAATGGAACTCAGGAGATACTGAAGATAATGACTCAAGAGATACTGAGAAGATAATGGAACTCAGGAGATACTGAGAGATAATGGAACTCAGGAGATACTGAGAGATAATGGAACTCAGGAGATACTGAGAGATAATGACTCAAGAGATACTGAGAGATAATGGAACTCAGGAGATACTGAGAGATAATGACTCAAGAGATACTGAGAGTTAATGGAACTCAGGAGATACTGAGAGATAATGGAACTCAAGAGATACTGAGAGATAATGGAACTCAGGAGATACTGAGAGATAATGGAACTCAGGAGATACTGAGAGATAATGGAACTCAAGAGATATTGAGAGATAATGGAACTCAGGAGATACTGAGAGATAATGGAACTCAGGAGATACTGAGAGATAATGGAACTCAGGAGATACTGAGAGATAATGGAACTCAGGAGATACTGAGATAATGGAACTCAGGAGGTACTGAGAGATAATGGAACTCAGGAGATACTGAGATAATGGAACTCGGGAGATTCTGAGAGATAATGGAACTCAGGAGATACTGAGAGATAATGGAACTCAGGAGATACTGAGAGATAATGGAACTCAGGAGATACTTAGAGATAATGGAACTCTGGAGATACTGAGAGATAATGGAACTCAGGAGATACTGAGAGATAATGGAACTCAGGAGATACTGAGATAATGGAACTCAGGAGATACTGAGAGATAATGGAACTCAGGAGATACTGAGAGATAATGGAACTCAGGAGATACTGAGAGATAATGGAACTCAGGAGATACTGAGAGATAATGGAACTCAGGAGATACTGAGAGATAATGGAACTCAGGAGATACTGAGAGATAATGGAACTCAGGAGATACTGAGCGAAACATTACGACTTTATAAGACCGAAACATTATGCAGAAATGAGAACGGCAGCAGAGACAATTTTGAAAATGATACTAAAAAAAATTAAAAAGAGAAGCGAATCTATTCCATTAGCCAATAAGAATGTCTGAGAAATTACGACTATTATTATTAATTTTATTATCATAATTATAATTATTTTATTATTATTATAATTATAATTATTAATTATTTTAGTTGTAATATTTATTAATATTATTTCTATTATTATTATTACTTTTATTGTGATATTATTATTTTAATATTTTAGTTATCATAATAATTATTATTTATATTATTATTATTATAATTATTATTTATATTATTAATATTATAATTATTAATTTTATTATAATAAATATTATTATTATTATATTCAGGGGAAACGTTAAACTTCTAGGCAATCAGACTGGGGCCATACAAGAAGAGGACAGGTCGGGTTCCTTGGATCAAGAGCCCCCGAGGGGGGTTTCCTGAGGAAGAAAGTAGGAACAGCCAAGGTACACAGACACACACACACACACACACGCACACACACACACACACACACACACACACACACACACACATGCCTCAACATGTTAGAAACACTACCAGAGAGAGAGGTGAGGATGATCCAGCAAGACTGGACCTTGTATTCACCTTGAGTAGTTCGGACATCGAGGATATCATGTATGAAAGGCCCCTAGGAGCTAGTGATCATGTGGTTCTGTGCTTTGACTACATAGTTGAGCTTCAAGTGGAGAGAGTAGCATGAATAGGATGGGAAAAACCAAACTACAAAAGGGAGGACTACTCAGGCATGAGGAACTTCCTGCAATGTATTCAGTGGGAGAGAGAACAGACAGGAAAACCAGTACAAGAAATGATGGACTGTGACAACAAAATGCAAGGAGGCAGAGGAGAACTTTGTTCCCAGGGGAAACAGAATTAATGGAAAGAAAAGAACGAGTCCTTGGTTCACCCAAAGGTGTAGGGAGGCAAAAACTAGGTGTACTAGAGAATGGAAAAGGCACAGAAGACAAAGAACTCAGGAAAATAAAGAGATTAGCCAAAGAGCCAGAAACGAATATGCACAGAATAAGAAGGGAGGCTCCACGACAATATGAAAATGACATAGCATCGAAAGTCAGTCTGACCCGAAGCTGTTGTATAGCCACATCAGGAGGAAAACAACAGTCAATGACCAGGTAATCAGACAGATGAAGGATAATGGGGATTCACAAGAAACAACCAATAGGTATGTGAGGAGCTCACACGAGATTTAAAGAAGTATTTACAGTGGAAACTGGCAGGACTCCAGGAAATCAAAACAGGGAGGTACACCAACAAGTGCTGGATAAGGTACACATAACCGAGGAGGAGGTAAAGAAGCTGCTTATGTGAGCTTGACACCTCAAAGGCGGTGGACCAGACAACATCTCTCCGTGGTTCCTTAGAGAGGAGCAGAGATGCTGTGGATGCCATTAACAAAGATCTTGACACATCCATTGAAACTGGGCAACTCCCTGAGGTATGAAAAATGGCAAATGTAGTCCCAATTTTTAAAAAGGAGACAGACATGAGGCATTAAACTACAGACCTGTGTCACTACGTGGTATAGTATGCAAAGTCATGGAGAAAGATCATCAGGAGAAAGAGGTGGAGCACCTGGAAAGAAACAAGTGTATAATCGACAACCAACACTGTTTCAGGGAAGGAAAATCCTGTGTCACCAAACTTACTGGAGTTTTAATGACAAGGTGACAGAAGTAGGACAAGAGAGAGAGGGGTGGGTAGACTGCATTTTCTTGGGGTGCAAGAAGGCCTTTGACACAGTTCCTCACAACAGGTTAAA
>NW_026508556.1:0-13608 GCF_026875155.1 Cherax quadricarinatus
CGCCAAATGCAAATCATAAAGTTTGGGGGAAGGAAAGAAACCGCAGACACAATATAGTTTAGATGGCCCAAAAGTCTGAAAACCCTCACTCAAGAAAAAGATCTGGGGGTGAGTATAACACCGAGCATATCTCCTGAGCGCACATCAATCAGATAACTGCTGCAGCTTTACGGGCGCCTGGCAAACCTACGGATAGCGTTCCGATACCTCAGTAAGGAGTCGTTAAAGGGACTCTGTTACCTTTTACTTTCAGCCCATACTGGAGTATGCAGCACCAGTTTGGAATCCACACCTAGTCAAGCACGTCAAGAAATTAGAGAAAGTGAAAAGGTTTGCAACAAGACTAGTCCCGAGCTAGGGGGATTGTCCTACGAAGAAAGGTTGAGGGAAAATCGGCCTGACGACACTGGAGGCCAGGAGGGTCAGGGAAGAATGATAACGACATATAAAATACTGCGCGGAATAGACGAGGTGGACAAAGACGGGATGTTCCAGAGATGGGACACAGCCCAAGAGGTCACAATTGGAAGTTGAAGACTCAGATGAATCAAAGGGATGTTAGGAAGTATTTCTTCAGTCATAGAGTAGTCATGCCGTGGAATTGCCTAGAAAGTGAAGTAGTGGAGGCGGGAACCATTCATAGTTTTAAGGCGAGGTATGATAAAGCTCATAGAGCAGGGAGAGAGAGGACCTAGTAGCAATCAGTGAAGAGGCGGGGCCAGGAGCTATGAATCGACCCCTGCAACCACAAATAGGTGAGTACACGCACACGACACTGGAGGACAGGAGAGATAGGGGGGACATGGTAACGACATACAAAATACTGAGGGGAATTGAAAAGGGTGGACAAAGACAGGATGTTCCAGAGATTGGACACAGTAACAAGGGGACACAGTTGGAAGCTGAAGACACAGATGAATCACAGGGATGTTAGGAAGTATTTCTTCAGCCACAGAGTAGTCAGTAAGTGGAATAGTTTGGGAAGCGATGTAGTGGAGGCAGGATCCATACATAGCTTTAAGCAGAGGTATGATAAAGCTCAGGGCTCGGGGAGAGTGCCCTAGTAGCGATCATGAAAGGCGGGGCCAGGAGCTTCGGACTCGACCCCCGAAACCCTCAACTGGGTGAGAACTAGGGGGAATACATACAACAGGCCTGTGTCTAATCGACATGTGCCAAGGATAAAATGGTAACTAACACACACACACACACACACACCACACACACACACACACACACACACACAAAATGGACATGTAATATACGATGTGTATTGCCACAACCTGGCCAGTACGACTGTGTGTTGCCACAACCTGGCCAGTAGGGATGTTTGTTGTCACAACCTGGCCAGTACGACTGTGTATTGCCACAACCTGGCCAGTACGACTGTGTATTGCCACAACCTGGCCAGTACGACTGTGTGTTGCCACAACCTGGCCACTACGACTGTTTGTTGTCACAAACCTGGCCAGTACGACTGTGTGTGTCACACCTGGCCAGTACGACGTGTGTTGCGACAACCTGGCCAGTACGACTGTGTGTTGTCACAACCTGGCCAGTACGACTGTGTGTTGTCACAACATGGCCAGTACGACTGGGTGTTGTCACAACCTGGCCAGTACAACTGTGTGTTGTCACAACCTGGCCAGTACGACTGTGTGTTGTCACAACCTGGCCAGTACGACTGCTTGTTGTCAAAAACCTGGCTAGTACGACTGTGTTTGTCACAACCTGGCCAGTACGACTTGTTGTCACAACCTGGCCAGTACGACTGTGTGTTGTCACAAACCTTGCCAGTACGAATGCGTGTTCCCCACAACCTTTGGCCATTTACGACTGTGTGTTGTCACAACTTGTCCAGTACGACTGTGCGTTGTCACAACCTGGCCAGTACGACTGTGTGTTGTCACAACTTGTCCAGTACGACTGTGCGTTGTCACAACCTGGCCAGTACGACTGTGTGTTGTCACAACCTGGCCAGTACGACTGTGTGTTGTCACAACCTGGCCAGTACGACTGTGTGTAGTCACAACCGGGCCCCAGTGTGGTTTGTGTGTTGTCACAACCTGGCCAGTTGGGACGGGTGTGTTGTCACAACCTGGCCAGTATGACTGTGTGTTGTCACAACCTGGCCAGTACGACTGTGTGTTGTTACAACCTGTTCTAAATTGGCGAAGGATAATGCAAGTCAAAAGCTTTTCTGTTGTGTTTATTTCGCTGCCTTTACACACAGGATAACAGGCCTTTGGGACTCCTGGGTTGTAATAGGTAACAAAAGAAAAGTACAGTAACTTCCCAATAACAGCATACTAACACAACACAAGTGAAAGTTTGTGTATGCAATAATTTCCCAAAAATCATTCTGAGCCTAACGGAAAAAAATGTATTTCATTGTGTTTGTTTATTATTAAATTATTGTAAACTTATCTAAAACATTTTTAGTTAAATTAGGCTAAATCAAATTAAATTAAATTAAATTAAAGGTTAGGTAAGTTTTCTAAGGTTTTTTAGAACAAAGTTATTAATTTTTAAATTAACATAAATGAAAAATGTATCTTTAAACGTACAGAGGAAATATAAGAAAGGACTTAATTTTACATGAGGTCTTGTTAACAGACCAGTTTCACCCCATTCGGATATTGGGATATTGGCAGTTTGGAAGAGTATCTAATATTACTTCATATATGCTTCTAAACTGTTGTGTCTGAGCGCCTCTGCAAAGACAGTGATTATGTGTGAGTGAGGTGAAAGTGTTGAATGATGATGAAAGTATTTCCTTTTTTGGGGGTTTTTTCATATTATGATAACGTGGGTGGCACCAGCGAGATGCCACTGACGTGTTATTCCCGAGTAGGAATAACCCCACCATGGTTACTGTCAGGGAGGCTGGAGTGGGAATAACACCACCATGGCTACTATCAGGGAGGCTGGAGTGGGAATAACACCACCATGGCTACTATCAGGGAGGCTGGAGTGGGAATAACACCATCATGGTTACTGTCAGGGAGGCTGGAGTGGGAATAACACCATCATGGCTACTGTCAGGGAGGCTGGAGTGGGAATAGCACCACCGATGCTACTGTTAGGGAGGACGGAGTGGGAATAACACAAAAGATGCTACTGTCAGGGAGGCTGGAGTGGGAATAACACCACCATGGCTACTGTCAGGGAGGCTGGAGTGGGAATAAAACCATCATGGTTACTGTCAGGGAGGCTGGAGTAGGAATAACACCACCATGGTTACTGTCAGGGAGGCTGGAGTGGGAATAGCACCACCGATGCTACTGTTAGGGAGGACGGAGTGGGAATAACACCATCATGGCTACTGTCAGGGAGGCTGGAGTAGGAATAACACCACCATGGTTACTGTCAGGGAGGCTGGAGTGGGAATAACACCATCATGGCTACTGTCAGGGAGGCTGGAGTGGGAAAGCCCACCGATGCTCTGTTGGGAGGCGGGTGTTGGAGGAATAAACACCAAAGATGCTATGTCAGGGAGGCTGGAGTGGGAATAACACCACCATGGCTACTGTCAGGGATGATGGATTGGGAATAACACCACCATGGTTTTCTGTCAGGGAGGTGGTGGGAATAACACCACCGATGCTACTGTTAGGGAGATTGGAGTGGGAATAACACCACCGATGCTACTGTCAGGGAGGCTGGAGTGGGAATAACACCACCATGGCTACTGTCAGGGAGGATGGATTGGGAATAACACCACCATGGTTACTGTCAGGGAGGCTGGAGTGGGAATAACACCACCGATGCTACTGTCAGTGAGGCTGGAGTGGGAATAACGCCACCGATGCTACTGTCAGTGAGGCTGGAGTGGGAATAAACCCACCAATGCTACTGTCAGGGGAGGCTGGGGTGGGAATACTCACCGGATTTTACTGTCAGGGAGGCTGGAGTGGGAATAACACCACCGATGGCTACTGTCAGGGAGGCTGGAGTGGGAATAACACCTCAATGGTTACTGTCAGGGAGGCTGGAGTGGGAATAACACCACCGATGCTACTGTCAGTGAGGCTGGAGTGGGAATAACGCCACCGATGCTACTGTCAGGGAGGTGGAGTGGGATAACACCACCTTTCTACTGTCGGGGGCTGGGGTGGGAATAACATCACCGATGCTACTTTTCATGAGGGTGGAGTGGGGATAACATCACGATGCTACTGTCAGGGAGGCTGGAGTGGGAATAACACCACCGATGCTACTGTCAGGGAGGCTGGAGTGGGAATAACACCACCGATGCTACTGTCAGGGAGGCTGGAGTGGGAATAACACCACCGATGCTACTGTCAGGGAGGGTGGGGGTGGGGAAAAACACCACCGATGCTACTGTCAGGGAGGCTGGAGTGGGAATAACATCACCGATGCTACTGTCAGGGAGGCTGGAGTGGGAATAACACCACCAATGCACGTTTAGGGAGGGTGGGGTGGAAAAAACACCACCGATGCTACTGTCAGGGAGGCTGGAGTGGGAATAACACCACCAATGCTACTGTCAGGGAGGCTGGAGTGGGAAAACACCACAGATGCTAAATGTCAGGGAGGCTGGAGTGGGAAAAAAATAAAAATACCCCCGATGCTACTGTCAGGGAGGCTGGAGTGGGAATAACATCACCATGCTACTGTCAGGGAGGCTGGAGTGGGGAATAACACCACGATGCTATGGGCAGGGGAGGCTGGATGGGAATAACACCACCGATGCTACTGTCAGGGAGGCTGGAGTGGGAAAACACCACCAATGCTACTGTCAGGGAGGCTGGAGTGGGGAAAAACACCACCGAGGGTACTGTCAGGGAGGCTTTGGGTGGGGAAAAACTCACCGATGCTACTGTCAGGGCTGGAGGTGGGATAACATCACGATGCTACCCGTCGGGAGGCTTTGGGTGGGGAAAAACATCACCGTGCTACTGTCGTGAGGCTGGGGTGGGAATACATCCCCCGTTCTACTGTCAGGGGGGTGGAGTGGGAATAACACCACGATGCTACTGTCAGGGAGGGTGGGGGTGGGGAATAACACCACCGATGCTACTGTCAGGGAGGCTGGAGTGGGAATAACACCACCGATGCTACTGTCAGGGAGGCTGGGTGGGAATAACCCACCGATGCTACTGTCAGGGAGGCTGGAGTGGGAATAACACACCGAAGCTACTGTCAGGGAGGCTGGAGTGGGATAACACCACCGATGCTACTGTCAGGGGAAACTGGAGTGGGAATAAAACCACCAATTTACTGTCAGGGGGCTTTGGGGTGGGAATAACCCACATGCTACGGGCAGTGAGGCTGGAGTGGGGAAAAAAACACGATGCTACTGTCAGGGAGGCTGGAGTGGGGAAAAACACCACCAATGCTACTGTTTAGGGAGGCTGGAGTGGGAATAACATCACCGATGCTACTGTCTGAGGCCTGGAGTGGGGATAACATCACCGATGGCTACTGTCAGGGAGGCTGGAGTGGGAATAACACCCCGATGCTACGTCAGGGAGGCTGGAGTGGGAATAACACCACCGATGCTTCTGTCAGGGAGGCTGGAGTTTGGGGAAAAACACCACCGATGTACTGTCAGGGAGGCTGGAGTGGGAATAACACCACCGATGCTACTGTCAGGGAGGCTGGAGTGGGAATAACAAACACCGATGCTACTGTCAGGGGGGCTGGAGTGGAATAACACCACCCAAAGCTACTGTCCAGGGAGGCTGGGGTGGGAATAACACCACCGATTTGCTATGTCCCGGGTGGCTGGAGTGGGAATAACACCACCAATGCTACTGTCAGGGAGGCTGGAGTGGGAATAAACACCACAGATGCTACTGTCAGGGAGGCTGGGTGGGAATAACAACACCGGGTGCTACTGTCAGGGGCTGGAGTGGGAATAAAAAATCACCGATGCTACTGTCAGGGAGGCTTGAGTGGGAATAACACCACCGATGCTACTGTCAGGGGCTGGGTGGGAATACACCACCCATGCTACTGTCAGGGAGGCTGGAGTGGGAATAACACCACCAATGCTACTGTCAGGGAGGGTGGAGTGGGAATAACACCACCGATGCTACTGTCAGGAGGCTGGAGTGGGGAATAAAAAACCCACCGTCTACTGTCAGGGAGGCTGGAGTGGGAATAACATCACCGATGCTACTGTCAGGGAGGCTGGAGTGGGAAAAACATCCCCCGATGCTACTGTCAGGGGGGCTGGAGTGGGGAAAAACATCACCATGCTACTGTCAGTGAGCTGAAGTGGAATAACATCACCGATGCCTACTTTTTGGTCAGGGAGGCTGGAGTGGGAGTAACACCACCGATGCTACTGTCAGGGAGGCTGGAGTGGGAATAACACCACCGATGCTACTGTCAGGGAGGCTGGAGTGGGAATAACACCACCGATGCTACTGTCAGGGAGGCTGGAGTGGGAATAACCCACCGATGCTACTGTCAGGGAGGCTGGAGTGGGAATAACACCACCGATGCTACTGTCAGGGGGGCTGGAGTGGGAATAACATCACCGATGCTACTGTCAGGGAGGCTGGAGTGGGAATAACACCACCGATGCTACTGTCAGGGAGGCTGGAGTGGGAATAACACCACCGATGCTACTGTCAGGGAGGCTGGAGTAGGAATAACACCACCAATGCTACTGTCAGGGAGGCTGGAGTGGGAATAACACCACAGATGCTACTGTCAGGGAGGCTGGAGTGGGAATAACACACCGATGCTACTGTCAGGGGGGCGGAGTGGGAATAACATCACCGATGCTAACTGGTCAGGAGGCTGGAGTGGGAAAACCACCACCCGATGCTACTGTCAGGGAGGCTGGAGTGGGAATAACACCACCAAGGCTACTGTCAGGGAGGCTGGGGTGGGAATAACACCACCGATGCTACTGTCAGGGAGGGTGGAGTGGGAATAACACCACCGATGCTACTGTCCCGGGGAGCTGGAGTGGGAATAACACCACCGATGCTACTGTCAGGGAGGCTGGAGTGGGAATAACACCACCGATGCTACTGTCAGGGAGGGTGGAGTGGGAATAACACCACCGATGCTACTGTCAGGGAGGCTGGAGTGGGAATAACATCACCGATGCTACTGTCAGGGAGGCGGAAGTGGGAATAACACCACCAATGCTACTGTCAGGGAGGCTGGAGTGGGAATAACATCACCGATGCTACTGTCAGTGAGGCTGGAGTGGGAATAACATCACCGATGCTACTGTCAGGGAGGCTGGAGTGGGAATTTAAAACCACCCATGCTACTGTCAGGGAGGCTGGAGTGGGAATAACACCACCGATGCTACTGTCAGGGAGGCTGGAGTGGGAATAACACCACCGATGCTACTGTCAGGGAGGCTGGAGTGGGAATAACATCACCGATGCTACTGTCAGGGAGGCTGGAGTGGGAATAACACCACCAATGCTACTGTCAGGGAGGCTGGGGTGGGAATAACACCACCGATGCTACTGTCAGGGAGGCTGGAGTGGGAATAACACCACCAATGCTACTGTCAGGGAGGCTGGAGTGGGAATAACACCACAGATGCTACTGTCAGGGAGGCTGGAGTGGGAATAACATCACCAATGCTACTGTCAGGGAGGCTGGAGTGGGAATAACACCACCGATGCTACTGTCAGGGAGGCTGGAGTGGGAATAACACCACCGATGCTACTGTCAGGGAGGCTGGGGTGGGAATAACACCACCAATGCTACTGTCAGGGAGGCTGGGGTGGGAATAACACCACCAATGCTACTGTCAGGGAGGCTGGAGTGGGAATAACATCACCGATGCTACTGTCAGGGAGGGTGGAGTGGGAATAACACACCGATGCTACTGTCAGGAGGCTGGAGTTTTGGAATAACACCACCAATGCTACTGTCAGGGAGGCTGGAGTGGGAATAACATCACCGATGCTACTGTCAGGGAGGCTGGAGTGGGAATAACATCACCGATGCTACTGTCAGGGAGGCTGGAGTGGGAATAACATCCCCCGATTTCTACTGTCAGGGAGCTGGAGTGGGAATTAACACCACCCCATGCTACTGTCAGGAGGGTGGAGTGGGGAATAACACCACCGATGCTACTGTCAGGGAGGCTGGAGTGGGAAATAACACCACCGATGCTAAATGTCAGGAGGCTGGAGTGGGAATAACACCACCGATGCTACTGGGCAGGGAGGGTGGGTGGAATAACACCACGATGTACTGTCAGGGGGGCTGGAGTGGGAATAACCACCGATGCTACTGTCAGGGAGGCTGGAGTGGAAATACACCCCGATGCTACTGTCAGGGAGGCTGGGTGGGAATAACATCACCGATGCTACTGTCAGGGAGGCTGGAAATGGGAATAACACCACCAGCTACTGTCAGGGAGGCTGGAGTGGGAATAAACACCACCGATTCTACTGTCAGGGGCTGGAGTAGAATAACACCCCCCAATGCTACTGTCAGGGAGGCTGGAGTGGGAATAACACCACCGATGCTACTGTCAGGGAGGCTGGAGTGGGAATAACATTACCGATGCTACTGTCAGGGAGGCTGAAGTGGGAATAACACCACCGATGCTACTGTCAGGGAGGCTGGAGTGGGAATAACACCACCGATGCTACTGTCAGGGAGGCTGGAGTGGGAATAACACCACCAATGCTAAATGTCAGGGAGGCTGGGGGGGGAAAATAACACCACCGATGCTACTGTCAGGGAGGCTGGAGTGGGAATAACATCACCGATGCACTGTCAGGGAGGCTGGGGTGGGGAAAAACTCCACCCATGTACTGTCAGGGAGGCTGGAGTGGGAATAACACCACCGATGCTACTGTCAGGGAGGCTGGAGTGGGAATAACACCACCGATGCTACTGTCAGGGAGGCTGGAGTGGGAATAACATCACCGATGCTACTGTCAGGGAGGCTGGAGTGGGAATAACACCACCAAAGCTACTGTCAGGAGGGTGGAGTGGGAATAACACACCGAAGCTACTGTCAGTGAGGCGTGAGTGGGAATAACATCACCGAATGCTACTGTCAGGGGGGCCCGGGGTGGGAATAACACCACCGATGCTACTGTCAGGGAGGCTGGAGTGGGAATAACACCACCGATGCTAAATGTCAGGGAGGCTGGAGTGGGAATAACACCAAACCCATGCTACTGTCAGGGGGGCTGGAGTGGGAATAACATCACCGATGCTACTGTCAGGGAGGCTGGAGTGGGAATAACACCACCAATGCTACTGTCAGGGAGGCTGGGGTGGGAATAACACCACCGATGTACCCGTCAGGGAGGCTGGAGTGGGAAAAAACACCACCAATGCTACTGTCAGGGAGGCTGGAGTGGGAATAACACCACCGATGCTACTGTCAGGGAGGCTGGAGTGGGAATAACACCACCAATGCTACTGTCAGGGAGGCTGGAGTGGGAATAACACCACCGATGCTACTGTCAGGGGGGCTGAGTGGGATAACACCCCCGATGCTACTGTCAGGGAGGCTGGAGTGGGAATAACAACCACCAATGCTACTGTCAGGGAGGCTGGGGGTGGGAAAAAACACCACCGATGCTACTGTCAGGGAGGCTGGAGTGGGAAAACATCACCGATGCTACTGTCAGGAGGCTGGGTGGGAATAACACACCGATGCTACTGTCAGGGAGGTGGAGTGGGAATAACACCACCAAAGCTACTGTCAGGGAGGCTGGAGTGGAATAACATCCACCGATGCTACTGTCAGGGAGGCTGGATGGGAAAACATCACCGATGCTACTGTCAGGGAGGCTGGAGTGGGAATAACACCACCGATGCAATGTCAGGGAGGCTGGAGTGGGAAAACATAACCGATTTCTACTGTCAGGGAGGCTGGAGTGGGAATAACATCACCGATGCTACTGTCAGGGAGGCTGGAGTGGGAATAAAAATCACCCCATGCTACTGTCAGGGAGGCTGGGGGTGGGAATAACACCACCGATGCTACTGTCAGGGAGGCTGGAGTGGGAATAACACCACCGATGCTACTGTCATGGAGGCTGGAGTGGGAATAACCCCCACCGATGCTACTGTCAGGGAGGCTGGTTACGCTTTGAATCCCCAAACATGATAATAACAATATAATTAAATAATAACAACTAATAATAATAAAACATAATTAATATATAATACCATAATATAATAATAATAATAATAATAATAATATATTATAATGAATATAAAAATTTGCGACCACTGTCCACCTCAGGTTATCTCTGAGTTTACCAGACCCTTTCCACGTGGAGGCCAGTGGTTTCGTCTTTAAAGGTCCCCCCCCCCCCTCGCCTTCCCCAGGTTCATGTGCAGGAATTCATCCGTTGGCCCCGGATGTTTTCCCTTTCCTCAATTTCCCCAAGGGTCACCTCGCCCTCTTTCTCTCTCTGCCTTCCAGCCTCAGCCTTCCCAGGTTCATGTATCCAGGAATCCACTGTTGCCCCCGGATGTTTTCCCTCCTCACTTTCCCTAAGGTTCAGCCTCACCAAACCCGTTCTTGCTGTCCCGGTTCTTGTATCAGGAAACCTTCCGTCTACCGCCGGATAACTTCCCTTCCCTACTTAACCCAAGGGCAGCCTCAACTGCAATGTATTCCTTGCCATCCCCAGGGACATGTTTTCAGGAATCCATCCGTTCGCTCCCGGGGTGGTTCCCCTCCTCACTTACCCAAGTCAAACCTCAAAGACAAAAACCCTTTCCCAAGTTCATGTAACCAGGAATCCATCCGTTCGCTCCCGATGTCTTCCCTTCCCCATTACCAAGGTCACTCAACGACCAAACCCTTCCCCCAAGTTCATGGGATCCAGGAATCCATCCGTTCGCTGGGTGCTTCCCTTCCCCATTTCCTAAAGGGCGCCGTGCCTTCCCCGGATCAGTTGTCTCCCGGAATCCACTTATGTCACCTCGGTAAACTCCCTTCACCACTTCCCCAAGGTCAGCGGTATTCTTGCCGTCCGCAGGATCCATTTATCCAGGGAACTTTCCGTCTACCGCCCCGGGGTATCTTCCCTTCCCCACTTACCCAAGGTCAGCCTCAACTGCAATGTATTCTTGCCTTGCTCAGGTTCATGTATCCAGGAATCCATCCGCTCGCTCCGGATGTCTCCCCTTCCCCACTTACCCAAGGTCAGCCTCAACAACAACCTTCCTCAAGTTCATGTATTCCAGGGAATCCATTTCCCTCGCTCCGGATGTCTTCCCCTTTCCCCCTTTCCCTAAGGTCGGCGGTGCCTTCCCCGGATCAGTGTCTCCAGGAGTCCACTTATGTCACCTGAGTGGACTCCCTTTCCCACTTCCCCAAGGTCAGCGGTATTCTTGCCATTCCCAGGATCATGTATCCAGGGAAACCTTCTGTCTACCGCCGGATATCTTCCCTTCCCCACTTACCCAAGGTCAGCCTCCCAAATGCATGTATTCTTGCCTTGCTCAGGTTCATGTATCCAGGAATCCATCCGCTCGCTCCGGATGTCTCCCCTTCCCCACTTACCCAAGGTCAGCCTCAACAACAACCTTCCTCAAGTTCATGTATCCAGGAATCCATCCGCTCGCTCCGGATGTCTTCCCTTTCCCATTTCCCTAAGGTCGGCGGTGCCTTCCCCGGATCAGTGTCTCCAGGAATCCACTTATGTCACCTCAGGTGAACTCCCTTCCCCACTTCCCCAAGGTCAGCGGTATTCTTGCCGTCCGCAGGATCATGTATCCAGGAATCCTTCCGTCTACCGCCGGGTATCTTCCCCCTTTTCCCCCTTCCCCGGGCAGCCCCAACTGATGTATTCTTGCCTTTCTAAAGGTTTATGTACCCAGGAATCCATCCCCTCGCTCCGGGTGTCCCTTTCCCCACTACCCAAGGGCAGCCTCAACAACAACCCTTTTAAGTTTATGTAACCCGGAATCCCTCGCTCGCTCCGGATGTCTTTCCCTTCCCATTTCCCTAAGGTCGGCGGTGCCCTTCCCGGATCAGTGTCTCCAGGAGTCCCCCTGTGTCACCCGGTGGACTCCCTTCCCCCCTTCCCCAAGTCAGCGTTGCCTTCCCCGGTTTAGTGTCTCCGGAGTCCCTAGGTCACCTCAGGGAGATCCTTCCCCAAATTCCCCAATCACGGGGGCCCCTTTAGTGACCTCGCTGCAGGAAACTTGGTTTTTTAGCTGGTCACGGTAGAGATGCCCGGTGGGTGGAAAAAATGGGGGTACACACACAGAAAACTGCGTCCAAATTCACCCACCAAAAGCCCGGGGCCGTAGGTCAAACTAGACCCACCAAGCTGCCTACAGTTTGGCCCCCTCGAAGGGTTTAAATTTCGTAATTTTGGGGAAAACCCTTTTTTTACACTATGAAAAAAATGAAAAAAAGGGGTTTTTTTTTCTTATTTTGCTCTTTTGAGCAAAGTACAGTGCATCCCCCACGTTTTTAACACCAAGGCGAATCAAAATTATCTAAGACTCATTTTTTTCGGTAAATATTTACCTCTTTTTTGCATATTGTACTTAATTTTAAAACCCTTTTGCTTAAAGCTTACTCTGTTAAAATTCTTAATATGTTTTTTTCCCAATATAAATGCACCCAAGTGCAAATTTCCTTTATACAAGTGTTGGTAACTTCATATTTAGTGTTTACACTGACAAGTTACCTTCACTTTCTGAACTTTTAGTCTTTTATGTTTTAAATATTTTCTTTATCATCACTTATAACATAATTCTTACAATAAAAATTTATGGGATTGCCAAAATTCCAGATGGCAGCGAGTCAGCCAGGCTGGAAACCCCGGGCAGCCCGGTGACAGCGGAGTCAGCCCGGCTGACGCACAGTCAGCCAAAACTGACAGCTGTACCGGAACTGGCTTTTTCTTTATGTGAATTATTATGTAGATAATACAAGTTTTTTTTTTTACGTTTGCTTTTTATTTTTCTAAAATATAATCCTACAAACACACATATATACATACATGGTCACTATACACACTCAAATACAACTACCCAAACACTAATTTTAACATTGTAAAAATTAATCCCACAAACCCTACTACCAACACAATATATTTTTACATTGTGTAAAAAACAATACTCACTACCAAACACAAATTTACATAATGTGTACACATAACATCATACCAAAAAACCATATTACATAAGTGTACCCATATCATCCTACCCCAAAACACAATATACATCATGGTACATGTTTTCAAGACTATTACACTCTCCCTACCATTGTTTAAATAAATTTAATATTGTATAAAAGGTAGGGAATTTGAAAATTTTGATTTTATGATTTAAATTTTTTTAAGAAAAGTGCAAGAGGTATAAATTTTTTTATGAAATAATGTGAGAAAAGATGAAATATGTGGGGGACAAAATTGAGGACTTTTGGTTGAAAAAGAAATTTTTTTTTTAACACTTTGTTTAAGTAGAATTAATTTTTAAATAACTCTCTCAGTTTCATACAAACACTTTCCTCCTTCTTCATTTAAAAACGTAAAAAAAAAAACCATACAGATACAAACAAAAAACCCCGGGGATGAAAAATAAAAATGTCAATTTTTGATTCACTTTTAACAATAAGAATTTTGGTGGTGGCGCCCAACCTGGCCAGTACGACGGGGG
>NW_026508557.1:0-13916 GCF_026875155.1 Cherax quadricarinatus
TCTTTTTAAAACCTTTGGGGTTCTCTTTGGAGAGACATCCTCAAGCCCTTTATTAATACCCCTTATTAATCCTATCTTCCATTAACCTTCGATCAGGTCTCCCTCATTCTTCGTCTAACAAGAGAATGTAACTTAAGAGTCTTCAATCTTTCTTCATAAGGAAGATTTCTATTGCTATGTATTAATTTAGTCATCCTACGCTGAATGTTTTCTAACGAATTTATGTCCATTCTGTAATATGGAGACCAGAACTGAGCTGCATAATCTAGGTGAGGCCTTACTAATGATGTATAAAGCTGCAGTATGACCTCTGGACTTCTGTTGCTTACACTTCTTTATATAAATCCCAGTAATCTATTTGCCTTATTACGTATGCTTAGGCATTGCTGTGCTCACCATAACCCCCAAGTCCTTTTCGCAATCTGTATGGCTAAGTTCTACATCATTTAACTTATAATTACTAGGGTTATGGGCACTCCCAAGCTTCAGAACCTTGCATTTATCTACATTGAACTGCATCTGCCACTTTTCCGACCAAGAATAGAGTTTGTTTAAATCCTCCTGAAGTTCCATAACATCTACGTTTGAATCAATTATCCTACCTATCTGTGTCATCGGCGAATTTGCTCATATCACTAGTAATTCCCTCATCAAGATCATTGATATATATTATAAACAACAACGGGCCCAAGACTGATCCCTGTGGAACGCCACTTGTTACAGATCCCCACTCGGATTTAACCCCATTTATGGACACACTCTGCTTCCTGTCAATGAGCCATGACTCGATCCACGAGAGCACTTTTCCCCCAATGCCATGAGCTGCCACTTTCTTTAACAGTCTATGGTGCAGAACTCTATCAAAAGCCTTACTAATGTCTAAGTAACATAAACATCACTACAAACACCATGCTACCAACATAAACATCACTACAAACACCATGCTACCAACATAAACATCACTACAAACACCATGCTACCAACATAAACATCACTACAAACACCATGCTACCAACATAAACATCACTACAAACACCATGCTACCAACTATAAAAATCACTACAAAACACCATGCTACCAACATAAACATCACTACAAACCACCATGCTACCAACATAAACATCACTACAAACACCATGCTACCAACATAAACATCACTACAAACACCATGCTACAACATAAACATCACTACAAACACCATGCTACCAACATAAACATCACTACAAACACCATGCTACCAACATAAACATCACTACAAACACCATGCTACCAACATAAACATCACTACAAACACCATGCTACCAACACACACATATACATACATGTGTAAACGTTCTCATAAACATATCTACACTCTCCCACACCATTGCATAAATTAAACAATAATATACAACAGTGTAAGAGACTTAAGAAAATTCTTAATTATATAATTTCAAATACCTTAAGAAAATTGAATGAGGGTTACAATATTTGGATGAAATATTTTGGGAAAGGATGTAAATATGAGAGAATTGTTTTTAAGACAGAGAAGATATTCTTATAAATCATCTTAATGAACACTTTAAGTAGAATAAATTCATTAATGACATAAAAACATTCACCATCACAGATGCAAAACAAAAACTTTCGGTGATGAACATAAAAACTGTCAACTTGGATGATTCCATCTCTTGACAATAAGAATTTTCGTGGTGGTTACCACAACCTGACCAGTACGACGCCACAACCTGGTCAGTACGACGCCACAACCTGGCCAGTACGACGCCACAACCTGGCCAGTACGACGCCACAACCTGGCCAGTCCGACGCCACAACCTGGCCAGTACGACTGTGTGTTAATGTCTCCCATACTGCTGTTATGTACTGTGATGTATCAATGTTAACATATATTACACACTGAATGTTGTGGTGCACTATGTTGCAGAGATATATGGCACACTGAATGTTGTGGAGCACTGTGTTGCAGAGATATATGACACACTGAATGTTGTGGTGCACTATGTTGCAGAGATATATGACACACTGAATGTTGTGGTGCACTATGTTGCAGAGATATATGACACACTGAATGTTGTGGTGCACTATGTTGCAGAGATATATGACACACTGAATGTTGTCGTGCACTATGTTGCAGAGATATATGGCACACTGAATGTTGTGGTGTACTATGTTGCAGAGATATATGGCACACTGAATGTTGCAGAGATATATGGCACACTGAATGTTGTGGTGCACTATGTTGCAGAGATATATGGCACACTGAATGTTGTGGTGCACTATGTTGCAGAGATATATGGCACACTGAATGTTGTCGTGCACTATGTTGCAGAGATATATGGCACACTGAATGTTGTGGTGTACTATGTTGCAGAGATATATGGCACAGTGAATGTTGCAGAGATATATGGCACACTGAATGTTGTGGTGTACTATGTTGCAGAGATATATGGCACACTGAATGTTGCAGAGATATATGGCACACTGAATGTTGTGGTGTACTATGTTGCAGAGATATATGGCACACTGAATGTTGCAGAGATATATGGCACACTGAATGTTGTGGTGTACTATGTTGCAGAGATATATGGCACACTGAATGTTGCAGAGATATATGGCACACTGAATGTTGTGGTGCACTATGTTGCAGAGATATATGGCACACTGAATGTTGTGGTGCACTATGTTGCAGAGATATATGGCACACTGAATGTTGCAGAGATATATGGCACACTGAATGTTGCAGAGATATATGGCACACTGAATGTTGTGGTGCACTATGTTGCAGAGATATATGGCACACTGAATGTTGCAGAGATATATGGCACACTGAATGTTGTGGTGCACTATGTTGCAGAGATATATGGCACACTGAATGTTGTGGTGCACTATGTTGCAGAGATATATGGCACACTGAATGTTGTGGTTGCACTATGTTGCAGAGATATATTACACACTGAATGTTGTGGTGCGACTATGTTGCAGAGATATATGGCACACTGAATGTTGCAGAGATATATGGCACACTGAATGTTGTGGTGCACTATGTTGCAGAGATATATGGCACACTGAATGTTGTGGTGCACTATGTTGCAGAGATATATGGCACACTGAATGTTGTGGTGCACTATGTTGCAGAGATATATTACACACTGAATGTTGTGGTGCACTATGTTGCAGAGATATATGGCACACTGAATGTTGCAGAGATATATGGCACACTGAATGTTGTGGTGCACTATGTTGCAGAGATATATGGCACACTGAATGTTGCAGAGATATATGGCACACTGAATGTTGTGGTGCACTATGTTGCAGAGATATATTACACACTGAATGTTGTGGTGCACTATGTTGCAGAGATATATGGCACACTGAATGTTGCAGAGATATATGGCACACTGATGTTGTGGTGCACTATGTTGCAGAGATATATTACACACTGAATGTTGTGGTGCACTATGTTGCAGAGATATATGGCACACTGAATGTTGCAGAGATATATGGCACACTGAATGTTGTGGTGCACTATGTTGCAGAGATATATGGCACACTGAATGTTGTGGTGCACTATGTTGCAGAGATATATGGCACACTGAATGTTGTGGTGCACTATGCTGCAGAGATATATAGCGCACTGAATGTTGCAGAGATATATGGCACACCGAATGTTGTGGTGCACTATGTTGCAGAGATATATGGCACACTGAATGTTGTGGTGCACTATGTTGCAGAGATATATCGCAACATGAATGTTGCAGAGATATATGGCACACTGAATGTTGTGGTGCACTATGTTGCAGAGATATATGGCACACTGAATGTTGTGGTGCACTATGTTGCAGAGATATATGGCACACTGAATGTTGCAGAGATATATGGCACACTGAATGTTGTGGTGCACTATGTTGCAGAGATATATGGCACACTGAATGTTGTGGTTGCACTATGTTGCAGAGATATATGGCACACTGAATGTTGCAGAGATATATGGCACACTGATGTTGTGGTGCACTATGTTGCAGAGATATATGGCACACTGAATGTTGTGGTGCACTATGTTGCAGAGATATATGGGCACACTGAATGTTGCAGAGATTATATGGCACACTGAATGTTTGTGGTGCACTATGTTGCAGAGATATTGGCACACTGAATGTTGCAGAGATATATGGCACACTGAATGTTGTGGTGCACATGTTGCAGAGATATATGGCACACTGAATGTTGTGGTGCACTATGTTGCAGAGATATATGGCACACTGAATGTTGTGGTGCACTATGTTGCAGAGATATATGGCACACTGAATGTTGCAGAGATATATGGCACACTGAATGTTGTGGTGTACTATGTTGCAGAGATATATTGGCACACTGAATGTTGCAGAGATATATGGCACACTGAATGTTGTGGTGCACTATGTTGCAGAGATATATGGCACACTGAATGTTGTGGTGCACTATGTTGCAGAGATATATGGCACACTGAATGTTGTGGTGCACTATGTTGCAGAGATATATGGCACACTGAATGTTTGTGGTGCATATGTTGCAGAGATATATGGCACATGAATGTTGCAGAGATATATGGCACACTGAATGTTGTGGTGCACTATGTATGCAGAGATATATGGCACACTGAATGTTGCAGAGATATATGGCACACTGAAGTTGTGGTGCACTATGTTGCAGAGATATATGGCACACTGAATGTTGTGGTGCACTATGTTGCAGAGATATATGGCACACTGAATGTTGTGGTGCACTATGTTGCAGAGATATATGGCACACTGAAATGTTGCAGAGATATATGGCACACTGAATGTTGTGGTGTACTATGTTGCAGAGATATATGGCACACTGAATGTTGCAGAGATATATGGCACACTGAATGTTGTGGTGCACTATGTTGCAGAGATATATGGCACACTGAATGTTGTGGTGCACTATGTTGCAGAGATATATGGCACACTGAATGTTGCAGAGATATATGGCACACTGAATGTTGTGGTGCACTATGTTGCAGAGATATATGGCACACTGAATGTTGCAGAGATATTGGCACACTGAATGTTGTGGTGCACTATGTTGCAGAGATATATGGCACACTGAATGTTGTGGTGCACTATGTTGCAGAGATATATTACACACTGAATGTTGTGGTGCCACTATGTTGCAGAGATATATGGCACACTGAATGTTGCAGAGATATATGGCACACTGAATGTTGTGGTGCACTATGTTGCAGAGATTATGGCACACTGAATGTTGTGGTGCACTATGTTGCAGAGATATATGGCACACTGAATGTTGTGGTGCACTATGTTGCAGAGATATATTACACACTGAATGTTGTGGTGCACTATGTTGCAGAGATATATGGCACACTGAATGTTGCAGAGTTATATATGGCACACTGAATGTTGTGGTGCACTATGTTGCAGAGATATATGGCACACTGAATGTTGCAGAGATATATGGCACACTGAATGTTGTGGTGCACTATGTTGCAGAGATATATTACACACTGAATGTTGTGGTGCACTATGTTGCAGAGATATATGGCACACTGAATTTTTGCAGAGATATATGGCACACTGAATGTTGTGGTGCACTATGTTGCAGAGATATATGGCACACTGAATGTTGTGGTGCACTATGTTGCAGAGATATATGGCACACTGAATGTTGTGGTGCACTATGCTGCAGAGATATATAGCGCACTGAATGTTGCAGAGATATATGGCACACCGAATGTTGTGGTGCACTATGTTGCAGAGATATATGGCACACTGAATGTTGTGGTGCACTATGTTGCAGAGATATATCGCACACTGAATGTTGCAGAGATATATGGCACACTGAATGTTGTGGTGCACTATGTTGCAGAGATATATGGCACACTGAATGTTGTGGTGCACTATGTTCCAGAGATATAAGGCACACTGAATGTTGCAGAGATATATGGCACACTGAATGTTGTGGTGCACTATGTTGCAGAGATATATGGCACACTGAATGTTGTGGTGCACTATGTTGCAGAGATATATGGCACACTGAATGTTGCAGAGATATATGGCACACTGAAGTTTGGTGCACTATGTTGCAGAGATATATGGCACACTGAATGTTGCAGAGATATATGGCACACTGAATGTTGTGGTGCACTATGTTGCAGAGATATATGGCACACTGAATGTTGTGGTGCACTATGTTGCAGAGATATATGGCACACTGAATGTTGTGGTGCACTATGTTGCAGAGATATATGGCACACTGAATGTTGCAGAGATATATGGCACACTGAATGTTGTGGTGCACTATGTTGCAAAGATATATGGCACAACTGAATGTTTGTGGTGCACTATGTTGCAGAGATATATGGCACACTGAATGTTGCAGAGATATATGGCACACTGAATGTTGCAGAGGTATATGGCACACTGAATGTTGTGGTGCACTATGTTGCAGAGATATATGGCACACTGAATGTTGTGGTGCACTATGTTGCAGAGATATATGGCACACTGAATGTTGCAGAGATATATGGCACACTGAATGTTGCAGAGGTATATGGCACACTGAATGTTGTGGTGCACTATGTTGCAGAGATATATGGCACACCGAATGTTGCAGAGGTATATGGCACACTGAATATTGTGGTGCACTATGTTGCAGAGATATATAGCACAAAGTCAGTAAGTGCTGAAAAAGACACAATTGTAGAAGGAACTATTGAATGAAGAAGTTTGTTTCACAGGTGAAAGTTCCTCTCTCTTATAATGTTTTTCACCACCATCGTTGTGTTGTGATGTGTATAAAGTCTGTCTGATACACCAGAGTTAATAACACTGTATGTAAACTGTTTGGTAAACATCTGATAGAAAACTTCTTGGCAGGATTCTATCCTTAGGATTCTGTTGGTAGGATTCAAGTGTATAAGACTGAACGCAATTGGAAGAACACTGCTGGAAGGATTGTTACCCGAGGACTATTGGTAGAAGACCTCTGGTAGGTTTCTGCTGAAAATAGAGTGTTAGCAGCACTCTGTTGGTAAAAGACTTTAGGTAGCGGTTCGTTTGTTACGTATAAGATGAATTATGTCAGCTGGTATCATAGTAACACATAAAACAGTATAGTAACACACAAAAACAAAAACGAAACACTAAACAATATAATAACACAAAAAGCAGTAAAGTGACACATAAAACAGTGTATTAGCACATAAAACAGCATAGTGACATATAAAACAGTATAATAACACATAAAACAGCATAGCACATAGTGACATATAATACAATATAGTAACGCATAAAACAGCAAAAAACACGTTAAACAAATATATAACGTGAAACAGTACAATAACACAGAACAGTATAATACAACAGAAGTAAATCAACATATCAATGTTGCAACATACAAGACCAGAACAGTAACACAGAAGACCAGTAGAGTAACACAAGACCAGTACAGTAACACAGAAGACCAGTACAGTAAACACAAGACCAGTACAGTAACACAGAAGACCAGTACAGTAACACAAGACCAGTACAGTAACACAGAAGACCACTAGAGTAACACTGAAGACCAGTAGAGTAACACTGAAGACCAGTACAGTAACACAGAACACCAGTACAGTAACACAGAAGACCAGTAGAGTAACACTGAAGTCCAGTAGAGTAACATGAAGACCAGTACAGTAACACAGAAGACCAGTACAGTAACACAGAAGACCAGAACAGTAAACAGAAGACCAGTACAGTAAACACAGAAGACCAGTACAGTAACACAGAAGACCAGTACAGTAACACAGAAGACCAGAACAGTAACACAGAAGACCAGTACAGTAACACAGAAGACCAGTACAGTAACACAGAAGACCAGTACAGTAACACAGAAGATCAGTACAGTAACACAGAAGACCAGTACAGTAACACAGAAGACCAGAACAGTAACACAGAAGAACAGTACAGTAACACAGAAAGACCAGTACAGTAAACACAGAAGACCAGAACAGTAACACAGAAAACAGTACAGTAACACAGAAGACCAGTACAGTAACACAGAAGACCAGTACAGTAACACAGAAGACAGTACAGTAACACAGAAGACCAGTACAGTAACACAGAAGACCAGAACAGTAACACAGAAGACCAGGAACATTAACACAGAAGACCAGTACAGTAACACAGAAGACCAGAACAGTAACACAGAAAACCAGTACAGTAACACAGAAGACCAGAACAGTAACACAGAAGACCAGTACAGTAACACAGAAGACCAGTACAGTAACACAGAAGACCAGAACAGTAACACAGAAAACCAGTACAGTAACACAGACGACCAGAACAGTAACACTGAAGACCAGTACAGTAACACAGAAGACCAGTACAGTAACACAGAAGATCAGTACAGTAACACAGAAGACCAATACAGTAACACAGAAGACCAGTACAGTAACTCAGAGGACCAGTGCATTAACACAGAAGACCAGTGCAGTAACACAGAAGATCAGTAAAGTAACACAGAAGACCAGTTCAGTAACACAGAAGACCAGCACAGTAACACAGAAGATCAGTACAGTAACACAGAAGACCAGTACAGTAACACAGAAGACCAGTACAGTAACACAGAAGACCAGTTCAGTAACACAGAAGACCAGTACAGTAACACAGAAGAGCAGAACAGTAACACAGAAGACCAGAACAGTAACACAGAAGACCAGTACAGTAACACAGAAGACCAGTACAGTAACACAGAAGACCAGAACAGTAACACAGAAGACCAGTACAGTAACACAGAAGACCAGTACAGTAACACAGAAGACCAGAACAGTAACACAGAAAACCAGTACAGTAACACAGAAGACCAGTACAGTAACACAGAAGACCAGTACAGTAACACAGAAGACCAGTACAGTAACACAGAAGACCAGAACAGTAACACACAAGACCAGTACATTAACACAGAAGACCAGTACAGTAACACAGGAGACCAGTACAGTAACACAGAAGAACAGAACAGTAACACAGAAGACCAGTACAGTAACACAGAAGACCAGTACAGTAACACAGAAGACCAGAACAGTAACACAGAAGACCAGTACAGTAACACAGAAGACCAGTACAGTAACACAGAAGACCAGAACAGTAACACAGAAAACCAGTACAGTAACACAGAAGACAAGAACAGTAACACAGAAGACCAGTACAGTAACACAGAAGACCAGTACGGTAACACAGAAGACCAGTACGGTAACACAGAAGACCAGTACAGTAACACAGAAGATCAGTACAGTAACACAGAAGACCAGTGCAGTAACACAGAAGACCAGTGCAGTAACACAGAAGATCAGTAAAGTAACAGAGAAGACCAGTTCAGTAACACAGAAGATCAGTACAGTAACACAGAAGATCAGTACAGTAACACAGAAGACCAGTACAGTAACACAGAAGACCAGTACAGTAACACAGAAGACCAGTACAGTAACACAGAAGACCAGTACAGTAACACAGAAGACCAGAACAGTAACACAGAAAACCAGTACAGTAACACAGAAGACCAGAACAGTAACACAGAAAACAAGTACAGTAACACAGAAGACCAGTACAGTAACACAGAAGACCAGTACAGTAATACAGAAGACCAGTACAGTAACACAGAAGACCAGAACAGTAACACAGAAGACCAGTACAGTAACACAGAAGACCAGAACAGTAACACAGAAGACCAGTACAGTAACACAGAAGACCAGTACAGTAACACAGAAGACCAGTACAATAACACAGAGGACCAGTGCAGTAACACAGAAGACCAGTGCAGTAACACAGAAGATCAGTAAAGTAACACAGAAGACCAGTTCAGTAACACAGAAGACCAGCACAGTAACACAGAAGATCAGTACAGTAACACAGAAGACCAGTACAGTAACACAGAAGACCAGTACTGTAACACAGAAGACCAGTTCAGTAACACAGAAGACCAGTACAGTAATACAGAAGAGCAGAACAGTAACACAGAAGACCAGAACAGTAACACAGAAGACCAGTACAGTAACACAGAAGACCAGTACAGTAACACAGAAGACCAGAACAGTAACACAGAAGACCAGTACAGTAACACAGAAGACCAGTACAGTAACACAGAAGACCAGAACAGTAACACAGAAAACCAGTACAGTAACACAGAAGACCAGAACAGTAACACAGAAAACCAGTACAGTAACACAGAAGACCAGTACAGTAACACAGAAGACCGGTACAGTAACACAGAAGACCTGAACAGTAACACAGAAGACCAGTACAGTAACACAGAAGACCAGTACAGTAACACAGAAGACCAGTACAGTAACACAGAAGACCAGTACAGTAACACAGAAGACCAGTACAGTAACACAGAGGACCAGTGCAGTAACACAGAAGACCAGTACAGTAACACAGAAGACCAGTACAGTAACACAGAAGACCAGTTGAGTAACACAGAAGACCAGTACAGTAACACAGAAGACCAGTACAGTGACACAAATAACCCGCACATGGTCGATCTCTTTCTAACAGACTTAGGGAGCACAAAATTAGTGTTAGGCTTGATGACACTAACAATGCTCTTTTCTGTCAGGTCAGAGATCACAGCAATCCTATCGATTGGTCTTCTGCTAAAACTGTCTTCCCTACTTCCAACTTTAACAGTCGCCGTCTAGTTGAATCCTATCTAATACACAACTTTCCTTGTATGAATCTTAGTCCTGGCTTCGTCTCTGTAGATGCCCTTCCTCACACATACATCATAGAATTGATGAGGGGAAAAGAGTGAGTGGTGCATTTAGAAGTCTGTGGAGACAAAAAAACTTTGTCCTTGGAGGCAAAGAGGAGAATGTATGAGAGTATAGTTTTACCAACGCTCTTGTATGGGTGTGAAGCATGGGTGATGAATGTTGCAGCGAGGAGAAGGCTGGAGGCAGTGGAGATGTCATGTCTGAGGGCAATGTGTGGTGTGAATATAATGCAGAGAATTCGTAGTTTGGAAGTCAGGAGGAGGGGCGGGATTACCAAAACTGTTGTCCAGAGGGCTGAGGAAGGGTTGTTGAGGTGGTTCGGACATGTAGAGAGAATGGAGCGAAAGAGAATGACTTCAAGAGTGTATCAGTCTGTAGTTGAAGGAAGGCGGGGTAGGGGTCGGTCTAAGAAAGGTTGGAGGAAGGGGGTAAAGGAGGTTTTGTGTGCGAGGGGCTTGGACTTCCAGCAGGCATGCGTGAGCGTGTTTGATAGGAGGAATGGAGACAAATGGTTTTTAATACTTGACGTGCTGTTGGAGTGTGAGCAAAGTAACATTTATGAAGGGGTTCAGGGAAACCGGCAGTACAGTAACACAGAAGACCAGTACAGTAACACAGAAGACCAGAACAGTAACACAGAAAACCAGAACATTAACACAGAAGACCAGTACAGTAACACAGAAGACCAGAACAGTAACACAGAAGACCAGAACATTAACACAGAAGACCAGTACAGTAACACAGAAGACCAGAACAGTAACACAGAAGACCAGTACAGTAACACAGAAGACCAGAACAGTAACACTGAAGACCAGAACAGTAACACAGAAGACCAGTACAGTAACACAGAAGACCAGTACAGTAACACAGAAGACCAGTACAATAACACAGAGGACCAGTGCAGTAACACAGAAGACCAGTGCAGTAACACAGAAGATCAGTAAAGTAACACAGAAGACCAGTTCAGTAACACAGAAGACCAGCACAGTAACACAGAAGATCAGTACAGTAACACAGAAGACCAGTACAGTAACACAGAAGACCAGTACTGTAACACAGAAGACAGTTCAGTAACACAGAAGACCAGTACAGTAATACAGAAGAGCAGAACAGTAACACAGAAGACCAGAACAGTAACACAGAAGACCAGTACAGTAACACAGAAGACCAGTACAGTAACACAGAAGACCAGAACAGTAACACAGAAGACCAGTACAGTAACACAGAAGACCAGTACAGTAACACAGAAGACCAGAACAGTAACACAGAAAACCAGTACAGTAACACAGAAGACCAGTACAGTAACACAGAAGACCAGTACAGTAACACAGAAGACCTGAACAGTAACACAGAAGACCAGTACAGTAACACAGAAGACCAGTACAGTAACACAGAAGACCAGTACAGTAACACAGAGGACCAGTGCAGTAACACAGAAGACCAGTACAGTAACACAGAAGACCAGTACAGTAACACAGAAGACCAGTTGAGTAACACAGAAGACCAGTACAGTAACACAGAAGACCAGTACAGTGACACAAATAACCCGCACATGGTCGATCTCTTTCTAACAGACTTAGGGAGCACAAAATTAGTGTTAGGCTTGCCGACACTAACAATGCTCTTTTCTGTCAGGTCAGAGATCACAGCAATCCTATCGATTGGTCTTCTGCTAAAACTGTCTTCCCTACTTCCAACTTTAACAGTCGCCGTCTAGTTGAATCCTATCTAATACACAACTTTCCTTGTATGAATCTTAGTCCTGGCTTCGTCTCTGTAGATGCCTTCCTCACCACTACATCATAGAATTGATGAGGGCAAAAGAGTGAGTGGTGCATTTAGAAGTCTGTGGAGACAAGGAACTTTGTCCTTGGAGGCAAAGAGGGGAATGTATGAGAGTATAGTTTTACCAACGCTCTTGTATGGGTGTGAAGCATGGGTGATGAATGTTGCAGCGAGGAGAAGGCTGGAGGCAGTGGAGATGTCATGTCTGAGGGCAATGTGTGGTGTGAATATAATGCAGAGAATTCGTAGTTTGGAAGTCAGGAGGAGGGGCGGGATTACCAAAACTGTTGTCCAGAGGGCTGAGGAAGGGTTGTTGAGGTGGTTCGGACATGTAGAGAGAATGGAGCGAAAGAGAACGACTTCAAGAGTGTATCAGTCTGTAGTGGAAGGAAGGCGGGGTAGGGGTCGGCCTAAGAAAGGTTGGAGGGAGGGGGTAAAGGAGGTTTTGTGTGCGAGGGGCTTGGACTTCCAGCAGGCATGCGTGAGCGTGTTTGATAGGAGTGAATGGAGACAAATGGTTTTTTAATACTTGACGTGCTGTTGGAGTGTGAGCAAGTAACATTATGAAGGGGTTCAGGAAACCGGCAGGCCGGACTTGAGTCCTGGAGATGGGAAGTACAGTGCCTGCACTCTGAAGGAGGGGTGTTAATGTTGCAGTTTAAAAACTGTAGTGTAAAGCACCCTTCTGGCAAGACAGTGATGGAGTGAATGATGGTGAAAGTTTTTCTTTTTCGGGCCACCCTGCTTGGTGGGAATCGGCCAGTGTGATAATAATAAAAATAATAAATAATGTATATATATTTTATATATATATAATATATATTTATATATATATATAATATAATATATATATATATATAAAATATATATATATATATATATATATATAATATATATATATAAATATATATATATAATTTTAAACGTAGAGTATATTAAAAATTAAACTGGAACAATTAACACGTTTCCATCACATAAGCGCTGGAACCTCCGATGCCTCTGGAAAAACGCTCTAAATAATACTGAAAATGTACTTTTTGTCTCACAACGCCATGTATCCCCGAGTGTCACACATGTATCCCCGAGTGTCACACATGTATCCCCGAGTGTCACACATGTATACATGTGCACTCGAGTACATTCACGGGTATACACATGCACGCATACTGTATTATGTATATACTTAGACGTATCCGTGTGAACGTATTAATATACGCAGGCATTAATACGCAAGCTTTCTTAAAGTACATGCGTACGTTAGCATACATATGCATACGCGTACACAGGCACACAAACATGCACATATGCTCACATACACATATGTATATGTATACATATGCGATGCATACATATGCACGGT
>NW_026508558.1:0-14011 GCF_026875155.1 Cherax quadricarinatus
CCAGCTGCTCTAAGCTACATCAGTCCCCAGCTGGAGCTAATCAGTTTGGGGGAAACAGTGGAAAGAAAATTTTGACCTGAGAAAACGCAAAATGTTAGGGTCTCCGGCACCATGATGGTAATGCTGGCAGTATTTAAGTATGAATGGGAGTTTGGTACCGGGGAAAAATTTGTACCCTTGGGGTAAATTTGACTCCAACTGATCAGAAGAACCTGTTGTAAATCTTGCAAAAAAGGGCACCCAGGAAGCTTCACATTTCGCGATCTCGCATTTTTATGGGCACAATTCGCCCACCTTGAGTTTTTTTTCCCACTTTTTTGGGTTTGCCCCCCCCCCCTCTTCTTCGAGCTTGACAGAGTAGAGAACAGAGCAAGACGTCTCATCTCCCCCGGGGCCCACCTGGGTAGATCTGTCTTTTCAGCAAGCCGTCAACACAGGAGGAATGTGGGGGCCTTAGTTTTATTTCAAGACCAATTTTGTCAAAGTACCACACTTGGATCCACTTCGAGGACAGCGTGAAGAAGTTCTATCCCACAAACGTGCAGAAAGCAGAAAAAAACTTCACTCGGGCTGTACCCTTTCCAAACATCATTCATCTGAGATCTTTATCTCCGGGATGACTGAGTATGAACACATTGTACACATTAGATGTCAACGAGAAAAAGTCAGTTGATCAAATGAAAATGCGGGCCCACAAGGGCCAACTTCATCCTGTCCCACTTGTATGTTTCATAACAATAAAAATGCTTTAAATGAGCGATGTAGGTAACAGCTCTTAGCTTGAAAATGCTTGCAATAAAGCTGGGGATCCTTAACCTCCCCCTTTCAAACCCTGTTAAAGAGAGAGAGAGGGGAGGGGGGGAGGGAGGAGAGGGGGAGAGAGAGAGGAGAGAGAGAGAGAGAAAAGGGAGAGAGAAGGGGAGAGGGAGAGGAGAGATAGAGAGAGAGAGAGAGAGAGAGACAGAGACAAAAGACAGAAGAAGAGAGAGAGAGAGAGGAGAGGAGGTGTAAAGGATGGAGGATAAAAATGGCTACAAGTTGAACAATTTTTACATTTCTTTATTTCCCCCAAAGTTATTACAAAATGCAAATGATTTAGGGGGAGGGGCCCCAGGGGACGAGTTACCTAATTAATTGTGTTTTATTGAGGTTCAAGAGTGAGCTTGTGTCTCTTGTTCCCCGCTCCTTATCTTGCTTCCTTTTCCCCATCCTTCTTCTTCTTTTCTTCTTGATGAAATTAAACACTGTGCAACTCGGCATCTTTATTGTAACGTTTCGCCATCCAGGGGCTTTATCAATAAAATTCCGGGGACATAACTTGAAGACGGGAGAACTATGATGCCCTCGTTGCTACCCTCCCATTTCCACCTGACGTTGTAATAACGTCAGGCCCCTTGTTCTGCTTCAAAAACTCCAGACTACGGTGGTCTTCGCACCTAGTAGGTTGGGGGACTGATTCCTCATCTTCTGTCTTGTTCTACTGCTTCAATTTGTCCTGGAATTTGTATTGATAAAGCCATGGAGGGCGAAATTTCTAAATAAAGATACCCAGATGTTGCAATGGTCTTAATTCTCCTATGGGTTTTGTATCCATTTTGTACTTTCTTCTTTCTTTTTTCTTTTCTTTTCTTTTCTTCTTCTTCTTTTTTTCTTTCTTTTTTTTTTCTTCTTCTTCTTCTTCTTCTTCTTTTCTTCTTCTTTTTTCTTCTTTTCCACTTTTTTTTGGTGGGTTTGGGTGTGGTGACGGTGGTTGTGGTGGTGGGTTGTTGGATGGTGGTAGTTTGGGGGTTGGGAACGTGGTAGTGAGGTCAGGGCTCGTTCAGCACTAGTGTCCATTTATATTAACAAAAACGAGAAGAGGGATAAAGTTTGGTCCTTGGGGAACCCCAAGGTCAGCCTCGCCCTCTCAAATCCTCCTCTCCTTCCCCCCTCTGTCTTCTGTTATCAACTTCCCTTTTTTCATTTAACACTTTTCTTTCTTTTTTCTTTCTTTTTGACTGTTCGTCTAGTTTTAATCAGCCTCGTGTTTGTGGTGTGTCCGGGAGGTCCAGGAGCTGAGATTCAAAACCCCAAACATAAACAAGCTCAACAAATATTTGAAACAGAACAATAAAAAGATCAAGTGTATACGAGCCCACTTTCATGTGTACACTTATCGTTGATTAATACCCATTCTCACACGTCCACTTTTTGTAAGATTAATAGGGGGTAAAGATAGTCAGGGGGGGGGGGGGGACAAACCCCGTCTGGGGTATAAGTGGTACTTGGCCCACTTATAAGACGAGGTGTTTGGACTCTCGCTTTGTTAAAATGAATCTTACTGGGGGGGAAAGAAGGTTGAAGGGGAAGTGTGGGTGAGATAACGGAGGGGGGGGGGGGAAGTAGGGGAAAAGGGGTACCTGGGGGAAAGGGGGAAAGGGGGGCAATATAGGGGTACTTTAGAGCTCTTTAGATATTATTTTTCTCTGTGAATTCTTTCCCAGTTGTTGGTCTACAAGCTTTTTCCCCCGGTCTCTTCCTCTCACCGCCCCAACGTTTTTCCTTTTCAGTATCTAAAATTTTCCCCCGCCCAACTGAGCCTTTTAAGATGGGCATTGCCCACAACTGTACAATGATTTACTTGTAGAGAACAACTTTAATGATCTTTTGTATATGGAATGATAGAGGAAGTCCGTTAGACACACGGAGCCGCAAGATTGCCCCATAGTACTGAAAACATCACATTGCTTCGCTTTTTAGGAAGACATTCTCCCCCTCTCCATAGACTCAGCAAGCAGCCACTGCAGTGTGGAACTATCTTCTAAAAATACCCGAGAAGAAGGACCTAATGACAGCCCTTCCTTTCTTCGATGCACTCTTCATTAACAAGACAGCTGCCCCAAGAGAAAGTTACCCAAAACCAACAGCAATAAATAACAACTCCTATCCCCCACGACCAAAGCCCACGTTAGGTGTTGCTGGGATTTTGTACAACCCCAAGACCTGGAGCTTTGAAAAATTTTGCAGGAAAAGTGAACATCTTAAAAGAAGAAAGGCTGAAAAGCTTCTGGGCAGCGAACCTTGCCACAATAAATGTCACATTAGTTGACTGCGTCCCTTTACCCAAAAATCTTATACAATCTAAATTCTTTAGAAAATTTGGGGATCCCGGGGACGTAATATTCACATCCCAGAACCACAAGCAACAGGGATGTTGATCTCCCCCTTACAAGAAGAAATATTACGGTTTTCACTTCCAGCACCCTCAAAGACTTTTAAACCCTGCAAAAAAAATTACCCCCAGGCCAACAATGTGGGGATTGGGGCCAAGATAAAAGAAGGAGACTATAGAGCCCAAAGATCACTTGAAAGAACGCCCTTTGCTGTGACACTCATAACATCAACAACGTCTGCGTAATACACGTAAGCAGACTGCCCCCCCGATATCTTGGAGGGGGCGCCACTGATTGCAAGAAAAGGACATACTCTGGGGAGATACCTGGGGAAATGCACTAATAGAAACAAGTACAATCCGCGAATCAAGGAGCTCCCAGCTTATCCAAACTGTAGCAGCTCACTTTTATATAAACGGGCATTGGAAGGACAGTAGCCTCTAGCAACTACCCTTATATTCACCAAAAGCTTCTCACGAATCTGACCACTCGCCTACTACCCTTTTATAAATTTTCTTTTGTTTTTCCTGTGTACTGACTAAAAAGCTTGCAACGGGTCGAATGATTCAGTAAAGTTCCTCAACTGGTCTCTTTTCACCACCCCTAAACCTATTTAAAGTTCCCCCCAAACCAATTAAACCTACCCAGGGGTTCTTTTAATTTTTTTTTTTTAAAGCCCCCTTTCCCTACACTAAGCTGCATCTTCAAGGGCGTTCCAAGGAAAAAACAGAGCTCTCCCTTGGGGAGAAATTTTGCCACTACTTTCTTTATTCCCCAAAATTAAAGCGCCTACGGATATTTTCCCCGGGGGAAAGTGGGGGTGTTTCCCCCCCTGCCTCGACTTACCCCCCCGGAGACATCTTTCCCCCCTCATTTTTCCCGTGGATTTTTGGGGGGAAAGTTTCCCCTTGGCCTTCCCTTCCCCCCCAATACAGTCTTCCCCCCATCTTCGTTGTCTCCCCCCGTCCCCATTTAAAATTTCATCTCCCCTGTTTCTTCCCCCCCCCCACTAAGAAATTTATCTCCCCTTTTCCCCCTCCCCATCTAAGACATAAACCCCCCTCCCTCTTTTCTATGTGAAATTGTCAATAATTATAACATAAATATTTTTTTACGGAGAGGGCTTTCGCGGAGTTGCTGATAGTAGAAGCTTGTACGATCCCAGGTCCCCAGTCCTGTCTTCTCACCCCGGGAGTGTTTAAACCTAGGGCTCCTTCGTGCGAAAATCGGGAAGTTGGGGGTTATCCGTTCGGAGTACACATGGGTGAGGGTTACCGTTGGGGATACATCAATTTGGGGGGTTACCCGTTCGTGACGTACATCAGGAGTTGGGGGAAACCCGCGTGCGTACATCATGGGTTGAGGGTTATCCGTTCGGACTACATCAGGAGTTGAGGGTTACCCGTTCGTGACGACATCGGGGATTGGGGGTTTCCGTTCGTGACGTACATAGGGGGGGGGGGTTTTCCTTTGACGTACATAGGGGTTGGGGGTTATCCGTTCGGGGACGACTTAAGAGAGTGGGTGGGGGGGTGTTACCCTTTCGTGACGTACATAGGTAGTTATCCGTATTCATCAGGGGGTGACCCATCAGCGGCTGCTGTTCCAGAATTAATAATCCGTTCACCTTTTATACATTTCCCAAAAATGAATAAAATACTCACAGTTTATAAAAGTATATCAAAATGAAAAAATCGTTTTCAAATTTTATTATTAAAAATTTTGATTAACTTTCAACCTGATTTCCTGTAAACTCATCATTTTAAAAATATATATGTGGCCCGAATGGGGTGAAGTTTGGATTTTTGGCTTAAATAGCAACGCTCTTCTCCGAATAAGGCAAGAAAAAATTTGTGTATGCAAAATTTCGAAAAAAAATCTTTCTAAACCTAACAAAAAAATTATTTCATTGTGTTTGTTTATTTTTAAATTATTAATTGTAAATTATCTAAAATATTTTTAAATTGGATTAGGTAAATTAATTTTGTTTTGTTATAAAAGGTTAGGAAAGTTTTCTAGGGTTTTTTGGGTACAAAATTATTAATTTTTACATTAAAAAAAATGAAAAAATATATTTTTAAAAATTTAAAAGAAAAAAAATTTTTAGAAAGGACTTAATTTTAAATGGTTTTTGCAAATTGACCAATTTTACCTATTCGGCAACATCAACACCACACAAACACACAACACCCCAAAACCCCACGCATGCTTTAAGCAGAGGTATGATAAAGCTCCGGTTAGGGGGGAGTGACCTAGTAGCGATCAGTAAGAGGGGGGCCCGGACTCGCATCGACCCCCCCAAACCCCAACTAGGGGGATCAAATAGGTGATTACACAACACACACACACACACACACACACACCACACACACCACACCACACACACCACACCCCAAAAACAACACCCCAAACAACCACCACACACCAAACACACACACACACAACACACACACACACCCAACACACACACACACACCACACACACACACACACCCAAAACCACACCCACCACACACACAACACACACACAACACACAAACCCCCACCCCACACACATATATATTTATTAAAATATATATATTATTTTATAAAATATATATAAAATAAAATATATATATAATTTATCATAATTTAACAGTCAATATAATCAGTCTTCGCAGAGGCATCAGATACGCAGTTTAAATGTCGCTTCAAAATTTCCTATCCAAATTCCTGCTTAAAAAAGCAGACTTGTACTTACATTTTTAGGCTCGAGTCCCCTACAAAAAAGTTTTCCCTTTAAGACCTTCCCCAAATATTACTCAGCCCCCTAAGTGACTTTTGGGTAGAAATTCTTTTTTTTTAGTTGTCAGTTCAATGGACTACTTGAATTTCCATAAAACGAAAGGGAGTGAGCCCGCCCGATGCTAGTGAGCCCAGCCTTTAGTGTGAGCCCCCCTTGATGCTATGACCCCCCTTGTGCTAGTGAGCCCACCCTTATGTGTGAGCCCTGCCTTTATCTAGTGAGCCCTGCCTGATGCTAGTGAGCCCACCTTGATGCTAGTGGCCCGCCTGATGCTAGTGACCCCCGCCCTTTATGCTATAGCCTGGCCCTTTATGCTAGTGAGCCCCGTCTGATCAGTGAGCCCTGCCCCTTATGTGGAGCCTGCCTTTATGCTAGTGAGCCCTGCCCTTTATGCTGTGAGCCCTGCCTTGATGTAATGAGCCCCGCCTTGAGAGTGAGCCCCCGCCTTGATGTAGTGACCCCGCCTTTATGCTAGTGAGCCCTGCCCTTATTTTAGGACCCGCCTTGTGCTAGTGAGCCCCGCCTTGTTAGGAGCCCCTGCCTTTTATGCTAGTTTGGCCCCGCCTTGAGCTAGTGAGCCCCGCCCTTTATGCTTGGCCCCGCCTTTATGCTAGTGACCCAACCTTTATGTGTAGCCCCGCCTTGATGCTAGTGAGCCCTGCCTTGTGCTTGAGCCCGCCTTTATGCTAGTGAGCCCACCTTGATGCAGTGAGCCCCGGGTGATGCTAGTGAGCCCTGCCTTGATGCTAGTGAGCCCTGCCTTGATGCTAGTGGGCCCCGCCTTGATGCTTGGAGCCCCGCCCCTTTATGTATGAGCCCTGCCCTTTATGCTAGTGAGCCCTGCCTTGATGCTATGAGCCCTGCCTTTTGGTAAATGAGCCCCGGCCTTGATCTTGAGCCCTGCCTTGAGCTAGTAGCCCTGCCTTGATGCTAGTGAGCCCTGCCTTGAGCTAGTGGCCTCCTTGATGCAAATGACCCCCTTCCCCTTTATGCTGGGCCCTGTCTTGAGCAGTGGCCCCGCCTTTTGCTTGTGAGCCCTGCCTTGATGAGTGACCCCCGCCTTTATGCTAGGACCCCCCTTGATGCTAGCGAGCCCTGCCTTGATGCTAGTGAGCCCTGTTTTATGCTAGTGAGCCCGCCTTGATGCTAGGACCCCGCCTTGATGCATTACCCCGCCCTTTATGCAGTGAGCCCTGCCTTGTGCTAGTGAGCCCAGCCCTTTTGCTAGTGGCCCGCCCTTTTGCTAGTGGCCCTCCCTTTTGCTATTGGCCTCCTTGATCAGTACCCTGCCTTGATGAGTGAGCCCGCTTGTCTTTTGGCCCTGCCTTGATGCAGTGACCCAGCCTTGATGCAGTGAGCCCTGCCTTGTGCAGTGAGCCCTGCCTTGATGCTAGTGAGCCCCTTGATGTACTGGCCCTGTCTTGATGCTAGTGAGCCCCCCTTGAGCTAGTGAGCCCACCTTTTGCTAGTGAGCCCTGCCTTGATCTAGTGAGCCCCGCCTTGATGCTTGTGAGCCCTGCCCTTGGGTGCTATGACCCTGCCTTGATGCAAATGAGCCCTGCCTTTATGCTAGTGAGCCCTGCCTTGATGCTATGAGCCCTGCCTTTAGCTAGTGAGCCCCGCCTTGATGTATGACCCTGCCCTTATGCTAGTACCCCCCTTGTGAAAAAAGGCCCCCGCCTTGGATCTATTAGCCCTGCCTTTATGCTAGTGAGCCCTGCCCTTTATGCTAGTGAGCCCCGCCCCGATGCTAGTGGCCCCTTTATGTTTTTGAGCCCTGCCTTGATGCTAGTGAGCCCAGCCTTGAGCTATACCCCGCCTTTTATGCTAGTGAGCCCTGCCTTGATCTAGTGGGCCCCCGCCTTTATGTAGGAGTGCCTTGATGCTAGTGACCCCGCCTTGATGCTAGTGAGCCCTGCCTTTATGCTAGTAGCCCTGTCTTGATGCTAGTGAGCCCACCTTTATGTAGGACCCGCCTTGATGCTAGTGAGCCCGCCCCTTTATGGTGAGCCCCGCCTTTATGCTAGTGACCCTGCCTTGATGCTGTGGCCCCGCTTGATGTAGTGACCCTGTTTTGTAGTGAGCCCAGCCCTTTATGCTAGGACCCTGCCTTGATGCTGGAGCCCTGCTTGATGCTAGTGAGCCCTGCCTTTATGCTAGGACCCTGCCTTGTGCTTGGGCAATCCTTTATGCTAGTGAGCCCCGCCTTGATGCCAGTGAGCCCCGCCTTGTGCAGTGAGCCCTGCCTTGATGCAGTGAGCCCCCGCCTTTGCAGAGGCCCCCCTTTATGCTAGTAGCCCTGCCTTGATGCTATGAGCCCAGCCTTGATCTAGTGAGCCCTGCCCTTGATTTTGTGAGCCCAGCCTTGATGTGTGAGGGCCCCCGCCTTGATGCTGTGAGCCCCGCCCCTTTATGCTATGAGCCCTGCCCTTTAGCTTGAGCCCCGCCTTGATGTAGTGAGCCCGCCCTTGTGCTAGTGAGCCCGCCTTGATGTGTGGGGCCCGCCTTGATGCTGTGAAACCCCCGCCCTTTATGCTGTGACCCTGCCCTTTAGCTAGTGAGCCCTGCCTGATGAGTGAGCCCGCCCTTGATGTAGGGAAACCCCGCCTTGATGCTGTGAGCCCGCCTTGTGCTGTGAGCCCTCCTTGTTTAGTGAGCCCCCGCCTTTTATGCTAGTGAGCCCCCTTGATGTAGTGGCCCCGCCTTGTGCAGGGCCCCGTTTGTGCTAGTAGCCCGCCTTGATGTTTGTGGCCCTGCCCTTTTGTATGAGCCCACCTTGATGCAGTGAGCCCGCCTTTATGTAGTGACCAGCCTTTATGTATGAGCCCCGCCTTGATGCTAGTGAGCCCCCTTTTGTGCTAGTGAGCCCCTCCTTTTTGCTAGGACCCTGCCTTGATGTAGGGCCCCGCCTTATGCTGTGAGGCCCCGCCTTTAGTAGGACCCCGCCCTTTATGCTAGTGAGCCCCACTTGTGCTAGTGAGCCCTGCCTTTTGCTAGTGGCCTGCCCTTGATGCAGGAGCCCCTGCCTTTATGTTTGAGCCCTGCCTTGATGCTAGGAGCCCTGCCTTTATGCATGAGCCCTGCCTTGAAGTGTGAGCTTGCCCTTTATCTAGTGAGCCCTGCCTGAGCTAGTGAGCCCCCCCTTGTGCTAGTGAGCCCGCCTTGATGCTATAGCCCGCCTTGAGCTAGTGGCCCTGCCATGTGTTGAGCCCGCCTTTGATGCTAGTGGGGCCTGCCTTGATCTAGTGAGCCCCCCCTTGATGCAGTGAGCAAAGCCTTTATGTAGTGAGCCCCGCCCTTTATGCTAGTGACCCGCCTTATGCTAGTGAGCCCACCTTTATGCTAGTGAGCCCCGCCCTTTATGCTAGTGAGCCCTGCCTTGATCTATGAGCCCTGCCTTGTGCTATGAGCCCTGCCCTTTTGTAGGGGGCCTGCTTGAGTAGTGAGCCCGCCTTGATGTTGAGCCCTGCCCCTTATGCTAGTGGCCCTGCCTTGATGCAGTGAGCCCCGCCTTGATGCTAGTGGCCCCCGCCTTTATGCAGGAGCCCTCCTTGATGCTATGAGCCCCCGCCTTGATGCTATGAGCCCTGCCTTGATGCTAGGAGCCCGCTTATGCTAGTGGCCCCCGCCTTGAGTATGAGCCACCTTGTGCATGAGCCCTGCCCTTTATGCTAGTGGCCCAGCCCAATTTCTGGGCCCAGCCTTTTGGGTAGTGAAACCCAGCCTTTATGTAGTGGCCCCGCCTTGATGCTATGAGCCCCGCCTTGAGCTATGAGCCCTGCCTTATGTAGGAGCCCTGCTTGAGCTATGAGCCCTGCCTGATGTAGTGGCCCGCCTTGAGCTAGTGAGCCCGCCTTGAGCTAGTGAGCCCCGCCTTGGCTAGTGGCCCTGCTTTGATGCTGGAGCCCCCCTTGATGCTAAAAGAACCTTTTGCAGTGAGACCCCCATTTATGCTAATGGTCCCAAACCTTTATGCTAGTGGTCCAAGCCTAGATGCAGAGAGCCCCGCCCTTTATGCTAGTGAGTCAAGCCTTGTGCTAGTGTCCCTCCTTCATGCTACGAGCCCGCCTTGATGCTAGTAGCCCCGCCTTGATGCTAGTGGTCCCAGCCTTTATGCTAGTGAACCCAGCCTTCTTTCTAGTGAACCCCGCCCTTTAGCTAGTGGTCCCATATTTGATGCTTGTGGTCCCACCCTTTATGCTATGGCCCCGCCTTGATGCTATGGTTTCCCCTCCTTCTGCCAGTGAGCCAGCCTGATCTAGTGGGCCCATCCTTCATGACTGAGCCCAGCCTTGATGCTGTAGCCCCCCTTGTGCAGGGTCCCAGCCTTATGCTAGGGAACCCAGCCTTTAAAGCTAGGGGCCCCCTATTGATGCTTTTGGTCCCAGCCTTGATGTAGTGAGCCCCCCCTTCATGCTATGAGCCCAGCCCTTTATGCTAGTGAGCCCCGCCTTGATGCTGTGAGTCCCCCTTGATGCAGGGGCCCCCCCTTCATGCTAGTAGCCGCCTTGATGCTTGTGGTCCCAGCCTTATGCTAGGGTCCATTTATGCTAGTGGTCCCAACCTTGAGGTAGTGGGTCCCAGCCTTGATGCTTTGACCCCGCTTTATGCTAGTGGTCGCAGCCTTGATGCTTTGGTCCCAGCCTTATGCTAGCGAGCCCAGCCTTTATGCTAGTGGTCCCATCCTTAAGCCCGGAGCCCCCGCCTTGTTTGTTATCCAGCCCTTTATTTATGGTCGCAAAACCCTTGTGCTTTTAGTCCCAGCCTTGATATAGGAGCCCAGCCTTTATGTAGTGAAAGCCCACCTTTTTATGTCCCGCCTTCTGCTAGTGAACCAGCCCTTTATGCTAGTGGCCCAGCCTTCAAGTAGGACCCCGCCTTTATTCTGTGGTCCCCCGCCTGTGCTTTTGGTCCCCCGCCCTTTATGTTAGGAGCCCAGCCTTTTATGCTAGTGAGCCCCGCCTTGATGCAGTGGTCCCAGCTTGTTGATGAGCCCAGCCTTGATGCTAGTGGTCAAGCCTTGATGCTAGTGAGCCCAGCATTGATGCTAGTGGTCCCGCCTTGATGCTATGAGCCCGCCCCGATGTAGTGGGGCCCACTTGAGCGGGGGGCCTAACCTTAAAACCATGAGCCCAGCCTTTATGTTAGTGAGCCCTGCCGATGCTAGTGAGCCGACCCTTTATTTCTGTAGCCCAGTCTTTAGTAGTGGTCCCCGCTTTTATGCTAGGAGCCCAGCCTTTAGCTATGTATTTTCTTTTCCAGCCTTCATGCATTTAGCTCGACTCGATGGCAGTGAGCTCATCTTGTTGCTAATGGACTATCTTAAGCTAAACCTATTTTAAAAAGGTTTAGAAGACAATGTTAGTGAGCCCCCTTTATGTTGCAGTATTTTCCCGCCTTGGGCTCAGTGCATATCTTAGCTCAGCCCTTTATGTAGTGAGCCCAGCCTTGATCTAGTTACCATCCAGAGCTAAGACTACTTAAATTACAGAGGAAAAGTTCTGAGCCCCGCCCTTTTGTTTCAGTGTGAGCCCAAACCCTTTAGTTTCAGTAGTGAGCCCAGCCTATTATGAGCCCCGCGTTTATACTAGTCTACTGGGCTAGAAGAAATGTTAGTGAGTTCAGCCTTGATGTTACAGTAGTGGTCCACCTTGATGTTGTGTAGTATCCGCCTTGATGTTAAGTAGTGAGTGTCCGCCCTTTTGGGTAGTGATCCCCTGATGTTTTAGTGTATCCCAGCCTTAATCTTAGATTAGCGAGACCAACTTTGGGTGTTACAGTAGTGAGCCCAGCCTTGTGTTTCAGTACATCACATCTTAATGTTACGTAGTCATCCCAGCCCTTTATATTATAGAGTACACAGCCTTGATGTTACAATAGTCTCCACCTTGATGTTACAGAGTCATACAGCTTGAGTTACAGTAGTCATCCCGCCTTGTGTTACATTGTCTTACGTTTAATGTTACGTAGTCATCTCGCCTTGAGTTTCAGTAGTCATCCGACTTGAGTTACGGGATCATCACGTCTTTTGTTACAGTAGTCTCCCCGCCTTGATGTTACGAGCACCCAGCCTTTTTATTTTTCAGGCATCCCCGCCTTGAGCTACAGTAGTCTCCCCGCCATGATGTTGCAGTAGTCATCCCCGGATTGATGTTTACAGTACATCCCAGCCCCGGTTACAGTGTCATCCCAGCCTTGTTTTACAGTAGTCATCCCCCGGCTTGGTTACAGTGTCATCCCCGCCTTGATGTTAAGTAGTCACCCCGCCTTGATTTACGTAGTTTAAAAAGCCCTTTATGTTACGTAGTCTCCCCGCCTTTTGTTACAGTAGTCACCCACCTTGATGCTACAGTATATCCCAGCCATGATGTTTTCAGTAGTCTCCCAGGATTTATGTTACAGATCATCCCACCTTGATGTTACAGTGTCATCACAGCCTTTATGTTCAGTATCTCCCAGCCTTGATGTTACAGTAGTCATCCCGGGGTTGATGTTTCAGTAGTCATCCCCCCTTGATGTTCAGTATCATCCCCAGCCTTGTGTTACAATAGTATCCCAGCCTTGAGTTTTTCGTAGTCATCACGCCCTTTATTACAGGGAATCATCACTGCCCTTTTGTTACAGTCGTCACCCAGGCTTTATGTTCAGTGCATCAAAACCTTGATGTTGCAGTGTCATCCTAGCCTTGATGTTACAGTAGGCATTCAGCCTGATGTTGCAGTAGTCATCCTAGCCCTTTATGTTTTGTAGGCTCTCAGCCTTTATGTTTTCAGTATATCCCCGTTTGATGTTACAGTTTGTCTTTTCCCCCTTTAGTTGCAGTAGTCACCCAGCCTTTATGTTGCAGTTCATCCAGCCTTGATGCTACAGTATCAAAACGCCTTGAATTACAGTAGTCATCCCACCTTGAGGGTTTCAGTAGTCTCCAGGGTTGATGTTGCTTGTCATCACAGCCTTGATGTTACAGTAGTCATCCTGCCTTGTGTTACAGTAGTCATCCCAGCCTTTATGTTCAGTAGTCATCCCCCTTGATGTTGCGTAGTATCACAGCTTGATGTTTTCAGTGTCATCCTAGCCTTTATGTTACAGTAGTATCCTACCTTTTGTTCCGTAGTCATCCCAGCCTTGATTTTTCAGTATCATCCCAGCCTTGATGTTCAGTAGTCATCACAGCCTTGATGTTACGTAGTCTCCCAGCCCTTGAGTTGCCAGTAGTCATCCCAGGGTTGATGTTACGTAGTCATCCCCGCTTGATGTTACAGTTCATCACACCTTGATGTTACATTTGTCATTCCAGCCTTGATGTTCAGTAGTATCCCAGGCTTGATGTTACAGTAGTCATCACGTCTCACAGCCTTGTTTTTACAGTATCATCCTGCCTTTATGTTACAATATCATCCCACCTTTATGTTACAGTAGTCATCACACCTTGATGTTACAGAAGTCATCACTGCCTTGAGTTACATAGTCTCCCCCGGGTTGATGTTACAGTGCATCCCAGCTTTATGTTGAGTATCATTCCAGCCTTGATGCTGCAATATCATCCAGCCTTGTGTTACAATAGTCATAAGCCCCTTTTGTTACAGTAGGCACCCGCCTTTATGTTGAGTGCATCCCCTCTTGATGTTAAAAAGTCATTCCGCCTTGATGTTGCAGTAGTATCCCACCTTGATGTTGCAGTTTTCCCCAGCCTGATGTTACAGTAGCAACCAGCCCTTTATCTTTTAAATAGCACCCCGCCTTATGTTACAGAAGTCATCCGCCTTTAGTTTCCGAGTCATCCCCCGCCTTGATGTTCAGTATCACCCAGCCCTTTATGTTACGATCATTTCAGCCAGATGTACGTAGTCATCCCGCCTTTATTTACATAGTATCCCCGCTCGATGTTACAGTATCATCACAGCCTTGATGTTTCGAGTCATCCCCCCTATTTACAGTAGTCATCCCAGCCTTTTGTTACATAGTATCCCAGCCTTGATGTTTCAGTAGTCATAAGCCCTTGATGTTAAGTATCATCCCAGCCTTGAGTTACGTAGTCATCCCAGCCTTGATGTTTCAGTAGTCACCCCCTTGA
>NW_026508559.1:0-10634 GCF_026875155.1 Cherax quadricarinatus
ATTTATGTTTTGTAAAAAGAAACCCTGAGAGGGGGTTAGACCAAACAGTTCTACTGAAAGGTTGCCAAGGTGTTTTCTGTACCCTGGCCTAAAGCGAAAAAAGCTGAAATGGGAGGAAAGAAGTTTGGAGTCAAAAAATAAATGGGATTAAGTGGGAGTATCGAGAGAGTTAGAGCTAAGGAAGGGGTAGCAATATTTTAAAAGGATTATGAAAGGAAGAGAATTTTAAAAATTTAAATTGGTGGTGGTATGTAAGTTTGGTTCCAAGGGGATGTGAAAAGTGGGTATAATAAGAGGATGCCCTTGGAAGAAAATTGGGGTAGGGGACATAATGAAAAATGGAGAGGCCTTTAGATTGGTTGTAGGTAAGTTTGGGGTGCCAGGGGTAAATGAAAAGGGAGCCCTCTGATTGAACTTTGAATAGAAAGGGATAATTTATAGGTAATAATTGTGAGGGAAAATTTCTAAATAGCGTACGATATAGTAATGATAGTTTCTTGCCGGCTACTTGTTAAGGTAGGGTAAGACCAGCTCCCGCTATCCCCCCCTTTTTCTCCCTCCCCGAAAGTGATAGTTTGATTGCCGGCTGCTTGTTAAGGTGGGGTCAGTCTAGCTCCCGCAAACCCCTTCCCCCTCCTTCTTCCACCCTGGAAAGGTGACGTGTGGGGCTCTGGCCCAAAACAGTTATCACCAGACTCACAACTCCCAGCACTACTGTAAGTACATGCCTGCCTTGTATTCTAGTGGATTTATTGGTTGAAAGCTTCACTTTTCACAAATAATAAACTTAGTCCCTTCAGTCTTGCTCTAGGTTGACTGTTGTAATGATCACCAAACGTCTTTAGGTATTGTACTTATCATGGAGATGATTTCTTAAGCAGTGGGTAACCTGTCTATCTTTCCAGCTTGGATGACAGAGAGGGTCACCTGAAAATCAACGAGTAGAATTTAAGGAAACTGACTAACGTTCGGTGATATCCCAAATTTTGATCCACTTACCTGTTTGTGTATGCCAGTAGCAGAATATAACCCCTCATCATTGTAGTGGAGAAAACCTGCTTTCCTGTCATCGGGAAAGGATTACTGAAAGCTAGAAAATCTGTGAAGAAGAGCCGGTGGGTTGTCATCAACACCTGCGACCCCCCCCCCCCCATCATCAGCAACGGCTACGATTTCAAGAAACACGCAGTGTCACCAACACCAGACACCCAAGTTTTTTTTTTATATCTATTAGCATTGAATTCAGTTATCATTTTAAATTTTCATTTTTCATTTTCTTTAATGTGGATTAATATTTGATATTTAAGTGTTTTATATTTTATATTTCTAAATAAAAAAAGTGTTTATGTTTGTTTTTATTCTTTTTCTATACTTTAAAATTTTCCTGAGGTGGAGCCAGCCTTGGTAATACTGTCTGAAGTTGTTACTGGGCTGAGTAAGCCCTTTACAAATGGCGACCTAGCCAGGGGTCGACTCAAATGAATCAAGGTTCCCCCCCGGGGTTTCCGGAGAGAGTCCGGGGGTCAACGATCTCGAATCTACCATTGGACTTTAACGCCGCATACCACAGAGGTTACCACCAACCCTGAGTAATCATTCTCTGTGGTAGGACTACAGTATAGGTATTTAAAAGATTTGGTAATTGTTATAGTTCACTTTATTGTAAGTCAAGTCAGGCAGGATAAATATTTAATTCTGCCACTTTTTTGTTCGAGCTTGAAACACTTTGGAGGTTAGACTCTAGGGACCCGAGATTTTCCATTGACAATTTGTTTCATTGAGCTCTTTATATATCAAGGGAACTGCGGTACGGACACTCTTGATTTGTTGGTGAGAAGATTTGATGGTCCAAAGGACCCATTCTACTTACTGTTTCCTCGGAGCCAGCATAGAACCCTTCGTTTTCATTAATACATATTTTTTAATTGAAGCAGGGATCGAGCTCTCTGGTTTACTTGCAGTTTGAGCAGAGCAAGTAAGTAAGTAAGTAAGGTTTATTCAGGTATACAAATACAGTTACATAGAATTATCATACATAGCAGCTATGTGTAGAGAACCTAGGATAACCCAAAAAAGTCAGACAGAGTGACTTATTTCCATTGGGGTCCTTTTACCTTATTATTATAATATAAAGGTTATAATATTTTCTTATTATTCTATAATGAAGATAACATCTTATTATCATACTAAAAAGACTATTTACTACACGAGGGTCATTAAGACTATCTACAATACGAGGTCATTACTAGGAATAAAGGGAAAATTTACACATATGTTAGATAAAAAATAGGAAAATCATTCCCCTCCCTTTCTGTTTTAACCTTTTGGATTTTTACCTGGAGAGAGGTTCCGGGGGGTAACGCCCCGCGGCCCGGGTTTGAAGCCGGCCTCTTTGGGTTGGATCCCCTGATAAATGTTGCTTGGTCCCCAACCAAATTACAGCCACACCCGGTGATAAAATGTTTAGGGTTTTTCCGTCCACTTGAAATCCATCTGTTTAACCCCCTTAAAGTTTCTGGAGGCAGTTTTAACGTCTCGGGCCCCCGAAAATTTTTTTGTATGGTCTTTAACGTGAAAAGGAACCCCTGTTTTCATTGGGGGGATGGGAGTTGAAAACTTTTGTTTTCGTAAGAGGGCGTTGAGGGAAAAAACTAGAAACGTGGGAAAAGTAAGAAAATTGAGTTAATAGAGAGAGAAAAAAATCACGAGCTCGAAAAAAAATCGCCTGAATTAGAGAAAAAAGTTAACTCTTACACAAAAATTAAGGAAGGATAATTGAAAATTGAGCTAGGACTATTCAAAACCCAATTTACCTCCCTTAAAAGGGGGAAGACATTATTCATACATTTCAGGTTTTTAAAAATACCGCTCCCCTGGAAGGCCCCTGACACTGGGACCCGGTTGGATGTTTTTTGGGACCCCCCTTTTAAATCTATGAACTTTGTGCAGATATTAATGTAATTTTAAACCCACGAAGAAGGCTCCTTAAAGCTACAAAAAAAACCAATTTTTTTTTTTTTTTTTTTTTTTTTTTTTTTTTTTTTTTTTTTTTTTTTTTTTTTTTTTTTTTTTTTTTTTTTTTTTTTTTTTTTTTTTTTTTTTTTTTTCCCCCCCCCCCCCCCCCCCCCCCCCCCCCCCCCCCCCCCCCCCCCCCCCCCCCCCCCCCCCCCCCCCCCCCCCCCCCTTCGGGCATAGGGAGAATAAGAATAATAATTTTCATAATAAAAACATTTTTAAATTCCCTAGCACTTTTAAACCTTTAAACAAAAAATTCCCCTTTAACCCAACCCAAAATAAAGTTTTTTTTAAAAAAATAAAACCTTTTCTATAAAAATCCCATAAGGGAATAATTTTTACCTTCCAAAAAAAAAACCCTTTGTTCATGTGGGAAAAAAACCATAAAAGTACTCCGAAAGCGAGGGTAGTAGATCCCCGGGTTCATTTTAGATGAAATAAAGGGTATCACCCCCGATACAAAAAATGCTTTACTAGGGCCCAAAAAAACCCGGCTTCTCCTACGTCCACCCTTTTGATTTTCCCTGATTTTAAGCCTTTAGATATATCGAAGGACTCCTTTTAAATTTACAACGAATTGCCTTCATTTAGAATTGCCAAATGCCGCAAAAACAAAATCAAGTTATCCAAAGGAAAAACTTTTCATATAATTTGTATTTTCTCAGTTCAGTTTAAAATTTAAAATTCAATGAGAAGACTATTCCATCTTAGTTTTCCAAGTCAATGCAGAGAACTTTCTTAAAATGGCTCATGCCCTGCCAGCGGCGGAATTTCTCGCATCGTAAAAACCTTAAATAAAATTAGGAAACCAATTTTTGCCAAAAAGCCTCAGATGTCAATACCTTTGAAGGAAATTTAAAATTTACCCCCTGAAAGGGGAGCCCTATGGCAAAATGATTTTTTTGGTACCCTTTTCATCTTTTGGTTTTTTTAAAAATTCACTGGAGACATAGATAATAAAATTAGTTATATTTCAAGTTTTTTGGGGGAATTCACAGAGGTGTGAACCCTTTTGTCCACTTCTCCAGATGGGACCTGGAAATTTTTGTCTGACCGTGGGCCAAAACCCACTGCTTTTTGCAACATTATAAATTTGGTTTTGGCCCCTTTAAACCCTATAAAAAGTGTAAATGGTGGATTAAACCCCATTGATCTAATCTTTTGGGGAAAATTGGGTCCAAACCAAGGAGTGGTTTTGTTCCCTCCCTGCTTTTTTCCTGAAAAATTCCCCTTTGATTTTTGGTTTTCCCCCTTTTTTGAACTTCTCTGGGGAGGAGCCGGGCCCCATTGTCCATCCTTCTGATTTAGATAATGGGGGAAAAAAAGGCTGAAGGTTCATTTCTTTTCAGTTTCTCCTTTTGACCTTAGACCAAACGAGGGGCCTTTAATGTTTCGTTTGCTTGTCTGGACTAGTTTAAAAACCTTTTTTATTCCAAAAAAGTCAAGGGGTTTTTTAAATAAGATGAAGTTCTGGGTCTTTTGCTATCAATTTTCAAATAAAATTATTAGTCAAGGGCCCCAAAAAAGTATTAAAAATTTGTGGAAAAATTCTACCTTTAAAGTAAGGGAAACCTAAGCTTATACTTCAAACTTTCATTAAAATATTTCGGAAAAAAATGGGGGTTAAAATGCCTTAAAACTTTAATTATTTTTCCCCGGAAAAAAAGCAACTGAAAGAATGTAAGTGTGCGTAAAGGGAACCCCCAACTTAGCATGTGAAGAACTCCAAATGATTGGTGACTCTTGACCCACTAGGCAAACCAAATTTAAATATTAATGAATTTTTGGGGGTTTGACCATAAGAGACATAATTTTCAAGTTGGTAGTCTTTTTCAAAGTTTTATAATCCAGGTTTACCTCCCCCCTTTTGCCCTAAATGAAGTGAGGAATCCAAAAACGAAAATACCCTTTTTTGTTACCTAAGGGTGCATTTACCGGAAGGTAACAAATTAATAAAATAAAGCATTAACCCAAACTGAAATTGCCCCCACAGCCCCGTTGAAGGAGTTTAATTCATTTTTAACTTTATTACTTCAACCCCTTAACTACACTCGGTGGGACAAAAGCCTTCCTTAATAGATACCGATTACCAAATTTTTGATGTTCCTTCTTTTAGAATTGATATTGTGCAGCTATTTCACAAAATGTTGACCCTTTCTTCTAAGAGAAGGGGTTTCCTAAAAACCCAAGTGAGCAAATAGAACTATGTTGGGTTTTAATTCCCTTGTACCCTCAGAGATATGAAAAGGTCTTGGGTTTGAAATTGTTTCATTTTTTTGAAAACCCTTTTATATAATAAACCCCCGGGGGGGAACCAATCCAAAATTAACCTTTTTGCGTAGGTACCTTTGGCCCTCACTCCAAGGGCCGAAAGGGGATCCCTTGGGTTAACAAAAGGGGGGAAATAATTTTTGGACCAATACGGGAAAAAAACCTTAAAACCCTCCCCAGTAAGAAAACTTTATTGAATTTAAATTAAAAACCGAAGCGGGGTGATTTTTGTTTTAAAATTTTTTATAAAAGGTTTTTCCTGAACTTACTGTCTTACAGGAATTTTCCCAAATTCCTTAAAAATTGTAAGGAACCCTCTTGAACTTTGACGAGTGAGAAAAGTTTTAATGGATAAAATATCTTTTCCGGGACCCTTACTTAAGTTTCCAATTTATTAAAAAAACATTTTGTTTGAACAATAATCAAATTGGCTTTAGGGGGGTGTTACTAAATACCATGGGACTCCCCTTCCCTGGTTTCCCCAAAAGCGAAACTCCTTCCGAAAAACCGAGATACTCCCTAAAAAAAGGGAATGTTTGGCCCTTGTGAAAAGGACCCAAACTTAAATTTTTATTTCGGGAAAAAATTTTTTAAAAAATGGACCAAAACCCCTTTTTGATATACCTAGAAATTTTTAAGGGCCCCAAATCCTCTTGGGTTTGGCAGGGGATCCAGGTTTATTTCCATATTGAACCCCATGGTTAACCAATTATTTTTTTGACGGGAAAATCTTCCTTCTAAAAAATTTGTTGCCTTTCGGCTTCCAAAAATTTGAACTTTTTTGCTTTCCCTTTTCTCCTTGATATAATCTTTGGTTGGGGATGTGAAAAAGTTCAAATGAAAGGATAAGCTAAACGGATGGGTAAAACCTTTTTTGGCGATGTAAAACCCTTTTCATTTAAAGGTTTAATTTTTTCCCCCAACCACAAAAAGGGGGTTTCTAAGGGGGTTTGATGTTGGGGCCCCACGTTTCAAAAATCCAAACCCTACCCAAAAAGGGAAATGGTTTTTAATAAAATTTTTGGGACCCCTCTGTTCCCCTTTCATTCCCATTCTAGAGCGGTGAAGCAATTGCAATCTTGTGGCTTTGTTCTCCCTTAGTTAGTCACAACATCACGTCCCCTAGTGTCAATGCGTTCTAAAGGGAAAGGATAAATGTCAAAACTTTTTCTCTTTTTTTTTTCCCATTAACCGGGGATAAACCTTTTTAACCTGGTTGTAATAAGGGTATTCCGAAAAGCTGAAGGGGTTAGAAAAGGGAGCTTTTAACCCCGTCAGGAAAATTGAAATTGCGTCTCATTGCATATTTTGCCTTTTTTTCAAATTTTGCGTGTTTGGGTTAGGCTCCTTTGTTTTGGTGATCTTAAAGTACACTAGCTTGTTGGTTTTTGCCCCCAGGAAATCTTTGAAAGTGATTTTTCTTGCATTTTCAATTTTGGGGCAGGACACTTTGGGGGAGTTTGCAGCACTTTGCTTGTATGGATTCCCAAACTACTTGGAAAGCTGGTGGTTTTGCAAATAACCCCGGGGGGCTGAATGTACTGTATACAAATTTCTTTTGAACTAGACTGTCAACGCGGTGCAAAATTTATTCTCCAAAAAAGGGCCCTAAGGTTGGGCAAATCCCTTTCCTTTTGGGCTTAAATACAAACCCCCCGCTGTCAACTGCTTAATGAGCTACAAATTTAGGAAAGACAACAGACTCCTCCCTCCGGGAGCTAGGGCAAAAACTAGTTTTTCGAGGAGGAAGATGTTTTAACCCGGAAAAAAATGGCAAAAAGTGAGGGGTTTTCTGGGGAATCTTCTTGGGGGCACGAGTGGCAAAAATTAATTTTGGGGCAAAACTGGGGCGGGGAAGTTTCGCGGGGAAAAGAAATTTGTAGGGAAAAAGAAAAGGGGGCAGTTTTGTTCTTAAATTTTTGTTTGAAAAACAGTAAAGCTTTTCCCCCGCTTAAATGACGCAACCCAAAAAATTTTTGAAAAGCTTCAAAATGGTCACCTTGAGGTGAAAATTTTGGGGCATTTGGTTCAAGATTATTTAAGGCACAATTTACTCAAATTAAGACGCTGATTTTTGTTTAAAGTAGAAGCCACAAAGGGGCTTTAAAACCCCACCAAATTTTGGTTTTGGGGGCTGAGGGCGAAGTTTGGTCCCCCCAGGGCTTTTAACAAAAACCCAAACTTTTCCCGGGTTAAAAAGCAAGTGTGGTCACCTTTTGAGGGCGGTACACTTTTCATTGAAATGCTGGAGGCTTGGGCCCGGGTTCGGTCTTTTTGAGGTTGATTCCCCTGCTTTTTAACCCCGGGTTTTTTACCTTGGAACAACGCCCTTGCCGAGGGTCGTTTCTTTCAACAGCGGTTCGGAAAATCGTCAACCTTGAAAATTTGGGCCACCTTAAAAACTTCCTTACAACCAAATCACTGGTTCCCCACCCTAAATGTGTATGCAAGGGGAAAACTCTGGGATCCGAAACGTACCCAAAGAAAACCCCGCCAACCACCTTTCAACCGTTCAAAGTTTCAACCGTCTCCCCCAAAAAGTATAATCCTAATGCCCCCCCAAATTGGGAAAGTTTTCTAATTCCCTTGGAAACATTCCCCTGGGTAAAAAAGGGTTTTAGGGAAATTCACGAGTCTTTTTTTCCCCCGGAAACTAGAAACAACTAATTTTAAAAAAACTTTAGGATTCGGAGCTATTCTCCTTTGTAAGAGAAAAAAAAACCCCTTTAAAAACACCCTTGAATTCCTCGTTTTTTGGAACTTTGGGGGCTTATATTCTTTTTCAAAAATTTATTCGTAAAAATTTACACGGGTCTTGACTTAGGTGTCTCAAAAGGTTCCCCAGAAAGATCCTGTTATTAGGGGGAAAAAAATTACTACTGTTAGTGCGTGTCCTGAAACCCATAATGAGAATTCTTCTCCGGGGTTGGCATAACCGGGGAACATCCCAAGGGTTTTTTACCCGGGGTTTACCTGGAAAGGGTTTCCGGGGGGCAAAAAGCCCCCCCGGGCCCCGGGCTGTGCCAGGCCTCCCCGGGGGATCAAGCCAAAAAAAAACCCGGCTGTTGCTGCTGCTGCCACGCAACCCCAAAGTCAGCCACAGCCCCGGGTGATCCGGAAAATGACTTTAGGTGCTTGCCGTGCCCGCTTGAAACTGCCAGGGGTCTGTTTGGGAATCCCCCTTTGTGTGCTGGGGGCTTGAACAGTCTCGGCCCCTGACACTTATTGTATGGTCCCCCTTTAAAGTCTAGTGACACCCCCGCTTTTCATTGGGGGATGGAGCATCGTTGCCAAATCTTTTGTTTTGTATGAGTGATTTTCTTGCAAGTTCGGTACTAGTCCCTCTAGGATTTTCCAGGGATATAATCGATCTCCCCTCCTCGTTCCGGGGAAACAGGTTTTGGAAATCAAGCGCTCCCAATAAAAAAGGGTTTTTATCTCCGTTATGCGGCCTGAAAGTTCTCTGAATTTTTAGGTCGGCAATTTTCCCGCCTTGAAAGGGGCTGTTATGTGCAGCAATATTTCCCGCCCAATAGAACAAGTGACCTGAGAGTGTATCAGGGCTTGGCCTCCTAGTTTTAAAGGTTCTCTTACCCTCCCCTTCATTTTTCTAGCGATGCGATTGAACAAGTTATGGGCCTTGAAGGTGAATCCCAAGTACTCCCCCGGGCTTGACGTTGGTGTTTCGTTAATTTTGTGCCAGAATTTGTTTTTTACTCGATGAAGATTTAATTTCCTATGTTTTTCCATATCGAGTAATTGAAATTTTCATCGTTTAACTTATATTGTTTTTCTGCCCCGCCCCCGAAAGATTTTTGGGTTAGTCCCCCCCGGGGCTTTGCGTGTCTCAATGGAAACACTGTCATGCAGATTCGGGGGTTCACCCGCAAAAAAAGACACATGCTGTGGCTGCTCCCTTTTCTATGTCGGGTATGGATAGGGAAAAAGAGGGAGGAGTACTGTGCCTTGTGGGAAAAGAGCTTTCACCCTAGCTGCCTCGACTTTACTCTGTTAGACTACTCCTGTGTTCTGTTTTGAGGAAAATTATAGATCCATGACCACTTTTCCTGTTTTTTCCCTTTTGCACGCATTTTGTGCTATTTCCATGGGCACACTTGTCGAAGGCTTTTGCAAAGCGTATATTACATCTGCATTTTTTTGTCTTCTAGTGCATTTAGGACCCTTTTCGATGATCCAATAGTTGAGACGACGGAGCGACCTGTTCAAACCCATGTTGCCCCGGTTGGTAACTGATGGTTTTAGATGGGGGGTGATTTGCTTCTTAGACCCTTTCAAAATTTTTAATAGGGGATGTTAGTGCTTTTTGGTCTGCATTTCTTTGCGTTGTTTTTACTGCCCCCTTTGTGGAGTGGGGCTATGTCTTTTTTTTTTAGTACTGTGGGACGACCCCCTGTCCATGCTCCCCCCATAGGATAAAAAAGCCGTGACGGGGGGCTTTTTTGCAGTTCTTTGAGAACACAGGTTCCATGATCGGGCCCCGGGGGCAAGTGCAGGGGCATGTCATTTTCGCCTGTTCGAAGTCATTTGGCGTCAAAAAACATCGGATAGGCATTTTTAATAAAATTTTTGTGGTCTCTCAAAAAAAAATTCATTTTGATCTTCGATCTCAGTCGGGGAACGGCTTGGTAAAAAACTGAGTCATATTGGACTTGAGTAGCTCACTCTTTTCCTTGCGTCATCTGTGTGGGACCCCTTTTTTAAGTGGGGGCCCAATTTTACGGGACGTTTTCTCGTTTTTTGTTTTGGGGATAGGGAAAAATACTTTGGGTTTCTTTCGTTTTCATTTAGGGCTTTTGTTCCCCCCCGCGTTCTTACCCCTAAAGGATCTTTTAGCTTAATTTCGATGCTTGCTATTTCTCTGACCAGTGCTCCCTACGCATTTAGATATATTACCTTTTTTAGCCCTCTTTATTCTTTTCCTCGCCTGAAAAGGGGAGCGCCTTCTCTTTCTTTTTACACTACCCCCCTTTTTTCTTAGAGGAATAACCCTTGTGCATACACGGTGCCCCGAGTTAACTGTTTTTTAGGCATAATTGGGGGGCTGTGTTGCTTAGTATACTTCCCAGCTTATTCGGTTTGGACTTGTTTACTTGTCCCACTTTATGTTTTTGTTATTGAAATTTAAATTTTGGGGAATCTCCCCCGTGACTAAACTCATTATGTCGGCTGGGGCTCCCCATACATACTGAAACCCCAATTATGTTTTTATTAGTATATTTTTTTGAAGGTACATTTCTTATCAGATCATCATTGTTAGTGAAATGGTCTAGTGTATTCTCCATCTAGTAGGCTCTATTATTTTCTGGTTTAAAATTTTTGGGGGGTTT
>NW_026508560.1:0-14248 GCF_026875155.1 Cherax quadricarinatus
ACTTCAGCACCGCTAGTAGCGCAATGCACATGGCCCCCGTGCCATACCTACCCTTCATGCCAGTAAACACAACCGGGATAGAAACCTCACATCTGCCGGCTACCTGGGTGGACAAAAAGAGGGCGGCCGGATTCCCCACAAAGCATACCTCCTCGGCCACCACCCCCGGAACCCCGAAAGGGGCTTCCAGAGATACACCCGTCGCCCGAAAGACACCCAAAGCTACTCTGGAATACCGGAAGGGATGGGGACATCCCCAGGCAATCCAATTCCCACGGCAAACTACGCCACCGCCAAGAACCTCAACGGAATGGGATGGACCCCGGTGTCCTTTCCCCTACCTAGGAACTAGCGCGCCTGTGGGAGAAATCCCAAAGGCCAAAAAGAGGAAGGGCAAAAGGGAGGGGTGAGGAGGAGGAGGAGGAATGGAAAAAGGGGAGGATGGGATAGGGGAGGGGAGAATGGGGGGTAATTAGGTTCGGTCTGAGGAAGAAGACCGACAGGGCTAATTCCTCAGACCAAGAGCCTCTTCACCACGCCAAGGAGCCCCCTTGAAGAGGACAATTGGAGGAAAGAATGTCTAGGGTGAAGAAAGGTTTAGTTGGACAATATGCTTCATGAGATCTTTGCTAATGCTGTGATCTGGAAGGTTATCAGTAATTGTTGTTGGTTGGAAGAAAGTTTGTCAAAGATATGTTTTTGAAACACATCTGTATGGTGGTTTTAAGGTAGCCTGTCTATGTAAATAAGGTGAGACAGTTCTAAGTCAGAATCATCTATTGTGTGTCAAGGTCATATGGTTGATAAGCCATTCTGTCCTGTAAGAAGGAAATGACTCGAAAATCAATGCTGCATTGCGGCAGCTGGGATCATGTTCAAAGTACAGTAGTAAACCTAAAGTTGAGTGATCATAGCTAGCTTGTGCTAAATCGATAGAAGGCATTCTACCAAATAGCTAAGAATTTGGCCAAATAAGCAATGGAATCGGGTTAAATTTGCAACTTAAAGTATGTGAAATTGTCAGTGTGTCAATTGAGCCCAAATGTATAACTTTTTGCCTGTATAATTCCATAAGTTTGCCATCAAATTTTGTATTATTGGTGTAATTACCTCCAGGAAAAAAAATTCTCTACCATTTCAGATTTTTGGGGGGCTTCTGACAGTGAAGGGATTAATGTAACCATTTCAATGGCAAAATAGGCTCCAAATGAAGAGGGAATGAGTGGGGATTATTTATTCAATACAAAGAAAAAAGACAATGGCCTAATTCTTTAGATCAAGAGCCCCTTTAACCATGCCTAGGGGCTTCTCTCACTTGAAGGGATCATACATTACCTCGGGAGATGATTTTCAGGTTCAAACGAGGAAGGGAGGGAAAGATGAAGGGATCAGGTTACATTCCCTGGGTCAAGAAAACCATAACTTGCATCAAGGAATCTTCCTTGAAGAACCAGGGGCAATAAATCTGACAAACCAAACTGGGAACATGCAATGCTGTTACCCATGTATTGTAGTACTGTATCAAAACAGGAAAAAAAAAATTGAAATAGTTTAATTTTTATTATAAAACATTTCCAGATATTTTGTAAATGTACACCTTGGCTAATATTAGAAAATTTCACTTTTTATATGCTAATTCAAAGCACATTTTAAGCAAATCCCCTAACCCAAGAATTCTCAATGAACTGACAAGTCACAAAATATAATTGGTACAAAACAGGACCTCTAACCTAAACCATCTTTTTCCAGTCCATTCAGAATTTAGTACTGCTGAATCATATGTTTAATAGACCACAAAACTACTCAAAGGCATTACCCAAATCAGTTCCAAATAGGAAATAGAAGGGTTTGAAATAAGGGCAAAACTAATCCTAAAACTAGCAGGCCAATACTTTCACCACTGATCCACACAGGCTTAATAATATTCATTCCAACTGGGTATTCATATTTTTTAAACACTAAAGGGGATTGGGGGATTAGCAAGGGGCCCCACTGTGAAAACATGCAAGTTCTATGGATGAATCTCACACTCGCAAAGACAACTAAAGATCTATGTTTAGTCTCTTCAAAGGTGTTTTAGGACTGCCTACCCTGGGTTCAAACCCTGCCCGTTTTCCCCAAATTTACAATCACGCTAAGATTTTCACAAATCAAAAGTTCTAAAGCTGTATAATATTTTTTGTTTAGTTATACCCATAAATGCAGTCTGTACACATACCAGTAGTCAAATCTCCTGTTAGTCATCTGATTCAATTTTATGAATAGAGTAATCAATCTCCTGCAAGTTACTCGATTCAATTCTATGAAGTTTTTATTGAAGGGAAACTTCGCAGATAACCTGGATTATTCATGAGATTTTACACTGCCCATTTCCTTGTTGCTTGGCAGACAACCCAAATTGAATATTATGGGGGTTTCATTCAAAATGTGCTAATTTAAATTTCCCATGCTTAAAACTGTTTTATTTATAATTTTTTTTTTTTTTTTATATAGAGATGAAAGCAATATTTTAAGGAGATATGGCCATAAAAAAAAAAAAAATTATAATTTACAAGTAAAATATATGCTGTACAAATAGGAAAAATTTACATAATTCAAACTTACAAAATTTTATATTATCCATCAAGTTTCATAGGCATCCAGGAACCCAAATCTCACAAATTCCAGAGTTCAATTGAACTTGCATCCCTGTATTTGTAACTGTAATATTCTTTGATTAACAGGACAAATCGTGACCAACCAAACATTACTCTCAACATTAACATAATCTGGGGCCCAACAAAAACGTCTTTAAACTGAAAAGGTGACAGTCATCACTGAGTGCAAAGAATCAAAGCATTTAACTGTCTTTACTACACAGTGAGAACACAAAAACAAAAATTTTCATAAATCTATCATATACAGTACAGTACCCCTCCCTTACTGAACAAGGGAGATGTATCTTGTATAACATAACCATATTTAGTATTTTATAATAATAAATAATATAGCAACAACAAAAAACTATAAAAACACAATTACTCACCTATGCAAGCTTTGACTGTACTGTATAATTCTGGTCTTACATCAGCCTTTTAACATTATCATTACTAAATTCATCAAGAAGCTCTAGACCTGTAATTTGAGCCAAAGCAAGGCATTGCCAAATTTCTCCAATGCCAATTTCAAGGAAATATAATCTCATTTTGTAATTAAACAATTCAGTAATTAATGTTTGTGTTTAAAAGTGCTTATTTCAAATCATGGAGAATGATGTCTTATTTTTTTAAGCAATTATTTTATGATTCTCATGAAAACATGTAAAATGTGTTTATAGAGAAGATTTGGTTTTACAAATTTTTCCCATCGTGGAGCATCTGCCTAGGCATCACACACGGCACTAAACGAATTACCTCAATTATTCACAGCATCACTCATTTGGAATTTTATATAAATTATCTATCACTAATTTATGGACTTTAACCTAAATTCTCCATTACAGTGGACCCTCAAATTTCATAACTAATCCGTTCCAGAGAGTGTGACGTAAGTTGAAATTTATGAATGGCGAAACCATTTTCCCCAAAAGAAATAATGTAAATCCAATTAATCCGTTCCAGACACCCAAAGTAAATTAACAAAAAATATTTTTTTTTACATTAAAATAGATTTACAATACAGAAAACAACGAGACATCAAGTATAAAACAATAACAACATCACACTATTTACTCTTATTGAAGACTCTTGTTGATGTATGGAAGACAGGAGGAGAGAAAAGATGGAGAAGTTACACTATTGTTTGGAAGGGTAATCCTCTTCCATAAAGACTTGAGGTACCAAGTCCTCGAATTCCTGCACGAATTTTTCAGCCGCACATTTCTCAGAACTTGCAATCTCGCCATGCCTTACCACATTGTATGCCACTACGCTTCTTAAATCTCTCAAACCAGCCTTTGCTGGCCTTAAATTAACTAACATCAGCACTAGTTCCAGACATTTTCTTCATGAGATTGGCATGCAACTGCCTTGCCTTTTTCACAAATTATCGACTGCATAACACTAGCTCCTGCTAACTGTTTTTGGTTGATCCATACCAACAACAAATTCTCAACATCTTTGAGTATTTGCGATCTCTTCTTTTATGAGCATATCTACCCTTCTTGCAACAACAGCTTCCTTGATTTCCTTTTTCTTCGCCACGATGGAAGCGATGGTTGTATGGGGATTCCCATACATCCTGGCAAGATGGGCCACATGCACGCCACTTTCATATTTTGCAATGATTTCTTTCTTGAATTCCGCCGTTTCTCACTTTCTTTCCCAAAGGGCTGGCACAGAAGCTTTCTTTGGCCCATGGTGGCTTATTTAGCTTTTGCAAGACAAAAAAAAAATGGAATATTACGAAATGAAACGTATAACGCGGGGGTGGGGTCACTAGCCAATAAAAAAATGCCAACTGAGGGGGAAATGGTGTATGGGGCTCATTATGGGGCCCGCGGACGCTGGGAGGCCGCCGTACCGTTCGGACACCAATGAAGGCGAGGCAAATTACAAAGCACGGGAATATTTAAAATAAATATTTTAAACGAAAGAAAATTTTGAAGTGAAGGCCCCCAAAAAATCGGGGCCCCAATGTAAAACAACTTTTGTGGAATAGTATTACAAAAAATACATCATTCATCTCGGAGATTGGGGATTTTACCAAAATACGTGTTCATTATATAGGGGGCCAACCAAAAAACCGAATCAGTTTAGTGATTACTTCTTTTTAGTTAATGTCCGAGGTAGGGCCATGGTTTTTTACATTAATTAGATTTTTAAAATTAAACAATATTTCAAATGTAAAAGGTCCTTATAAAATGTATTTGTATGCTTTTTCAGCAAATTGTGAAACAAAAAATAAACTAAAAATTTTAAAAAAAAATGTCTCTCAAAACAGAGTTCAGTGTCTGCAGCATTTATGCTAATCAGAGCAACATAATTTCCCCCTACAAACAAAAGGGCACTTAAAAAAACACCACCCTATTGTAATAAGAGAATCCCAAATTGGGGGGAAGTATATTGTCAGAAAAATGAAAAAGTCATTTATTCCAGTAAAATATATAATGGGGGGACTACATCACTTTTAGTTCCTTTCTGATATACATCTAAAAGCTGTATGATCCCCAATTCTAGAACCCCAAAACAATTTTGATTCTAAGGCAAAATTTACACAGAATTTTTTAGTACTCAGGGAAAATTTTTATATATACAGTTTTAGGAATGAATAATACTTTAATGACAAATGATTTGATAAATCAGAAACTTACACACAAAAAGTTTAAAGGAAATTGTAGAAGTCAATCATGCAGGAAAAAATTTTTTTTTTTAATGTACAAATCCAAAAGACCCCGGAAAAATGCGCACAAACTTTCTTTAGTTAATGGCATTTCAATATAAATACAAAAAGGTTTCTATGTTAATTTCTCAAAGTTTTGACAGTCAAACATATCTCCCTTCACAGTCAAAAACATCCCTCATGACTAAACCTTTGGTCTTAAAGTGAAAAAGGGGCTACCCTTTTCTTTCCCCATATTCATTTGAATACAGTAAAAACCCCCTCAACTAAACTCAACAGATTACGAAAAAAGAAGGGCCCAGTAATGGCAATTGTGATGAACAAGCCAAGACTGTTTTGTTGTCAACAAACAATAGGAAAACAATCGTTTATTATTCCAAATCAGTTAAATTACTGGACACTTGTTTTGCCCTATATTTCGGAAGTCTTAAACTAAGGGTTTTTTTAATTTAAAGAAAATGAAAAATAATAATTAAATATTTTTTAATTCTTTACTTTTTGCTGATGATACGGTGCTTAAGGAGATTCTAAGAAAAGCTGCAAAGGTTAGGGGGACTTTTTGGAGGGTGTGAAAGGTAGAAAGTTGAAAGTGAACACAGATAAGAGAAAGGGTTAAGGTTTCAAATGATTTGTAAAGAAAAACTGGATATCACACTGGAGAGAGGGAGTATGGAAAAAGTGAATTTTTTTCAGATATGTCAGTTTGTGTCAGGGAGGGGTTTTATGAAGGAAATTTTAACCCCACAGAATTGATAAAAAAAAAAGGCGAGGGGTGGGGATAGGTATATATGGAGAAAAAAAAAATTATCTATGGAGGCAAAGAAAGGAATGTTGAAAGTATAAGGGTACCAACTCTCTATAGGGGTGTGAAGCTTGGGTTGTCATGCTGCAGCGAGGGGGGGGTTGGAGGCTGGAAAAGTCCGTCTAAAGGCAATGTGTGGTGAAATATAGTGGAAAAATGGGAGTGTGAAAATTAAAAAGGGTGGAGTTAAAAAAGTATTAGCCCAAGGGGGCTGAGAGGGTTGTTGAGGTGATTTGGTCATTTAGAGAGAATGGCAAAGTCAAGTACCATCCGATTTACGCCCGAGCTAGGTTCTGCCACGGGGTTAAGTCAAAAACGATCCAAGTTGAACCTTTGAAATTCTACATAATAGTTGGGCAAAGTAAAACCTTTGCTATATAAACTCCCTCAAGTACTGTAATGTAATGTAAATCATTATTTCATTTTTTTTTACCAAAATTTTCTTCTATTATATATTTAATCTTTTGTCTGTATATTTGTAACATATGTGAACTGTATTGTAAATTTTTCATCTCATACAGTAAATATTTTACGTTATTTATGTTTTGTGACACAGGGGAATGGGAAAACCCGGGTATGTCATTCTGCCCGAAAAGTCCCATAACCAAAGCCCTAAGTAAAAAGGGAAACGCTCTGGAACAGTGTAAATGCATCGGCTGGGGGGCTGCCTGCACTGAAAATTTTGCTGTCTCCCATCGTATCTCTCCCTCTCTTCACGGTAACAAAAGTAAAGATATACATAATAAATTACCTAAAACAACCCAAAAAAACCAAAAAAAGTGTAACAGGGATCTGTGCTACTACAGTACAGACTCCCCCTGGGAGAAGGCCGATTGTTGAAAAAAAAAAAAATAGTAATTATTATTTAAAAATACATAGTAAATTATTATTATTTTAAAATAAATTAATAAAAATGGGGTTCACCCCATTTCTTACCTTAAAATATCTGTAGTCTTAATGTAGAGTGAAGGTGAGTAAACAAAAAATGAATAAACAGAGAGAGAACGAGGGTAAAGGTTCGCGAGTTTTGTAAAAAAAAAAAGTTTTGTTGTTGTTACCAAACCGGAACGAAAGTTTTTCTCATTTAAAGGGACGGAAGACATCTTTTTTATGTTTAATTTATATGTTAAGATTTTCTTTGCATGTTTATTAATAATTTTTTTAAAAAAAATCATAGAGAATTAAGCAAATGCCCATATTAACATTTTACACACATGGAGGATTAAGCAAAAGCCCTAAATTAAAATTTTACACAATTTAAAAGTGCCCCCCCCCGAGTATTATTGTTATTATTATTATCATTATTAAATGGATCTTTAAAACAAAAAACACACACTTTCTGATTTTAATGTACCTGCATGCCCACAGGTCAAGATGTGGAGTTTAAAGCAGTTAAGTTTATATTTTATTCATTCTAGAGCGTAACAGTTTTTATGTATTTTTTTTTGTTTATGTCATATTAGGAATTGTGACAGATAAATAAGGTAGAGCGATATTAGGGCATATTTAAGATGTGACGACCTGTTTATATTAATACCTGTTGGTTCATGAGCGCTCAGAAGGGGACAAGCAGACAGACACACAACACAGGTAGACAGCACACCGGAAGACATAAAGATCAACAGATAGATAGCAGACAGACACGATACAGACGATTACGGGAGACAGAAACAGACAGGTTGAGGGGTGCAGTGAAAACAAATAAAAAGAGTTCGAAGTAAGAGCCTTTCATGCCCTTTTTTGCCAACTCCAGTGCAAAATTAGACTTCCTCTTAGGGGCCTGGGGAAAATTTTTTGTCCGTTAATACAGTTAATCCAAAATGATGCTGCTGATAGGGCAGGGTAACCAAACGATGCTGCTTCATGGCGTGTTGCCACGCAAGTATCGTCAAATATTGTACGCGGTAAAGCATTTTGGGGCCCCGCCCCGCGCCAATGCCGGGGTAAGTTGAGTGGGGCAAGTCGGCACTCGTAAGGGAGGTAGGGGGTGACAGGAGCGTTTTATCTTGGGGAAAGGGAAGGAGAGTAGGGGTCGTCCTCGAAAAAAGGTTGGAGGAGGGGGTAAAGGAGGTTTTTTTGGCGAGAGGTTTGGGCTTCCACAAGCTGCGGGGAGCTAGTAGGAGTGAATGGGGAAAAGTGGTTTTTGGGATTGACGGGTTTGGTGTGAGCAGGGTAAATTTCGTAAAGGGGTTTTGGGAAAACCCGGGTTTCTTTTTATAGCCGGACTTGAGTACGAAAAGGGAAACAAGCCTGCACAAAGGGGGGTTTGAGATATTGGGAGTTTGGAGGGATAGTTATATATTTTTTTATATGCTCTAAAATGTTGACTGGGCACTCTTTCAAAAACAGTGATCATGTAAAATTTAGGGAAAGTGTTTAATGATGAAAGTATTTTCTTTTCGGGGGAATTTCTTTCTTTTTGGGTCATCCTGTTCGGGGGAGATGGCCGACTTGTTAAAAAAAAAAAGCTAGAAGCGATAACCTCTCTGGCACAAACCTTTTTAACGCTTCTGAAGCTTTTTGCCTGCACACAGCTTTCTAAATTATCACATGTAATAAAAAATGAACAAAACCCGATAACAAATATTCACCATTTAGTGTCATGACTAAAGCCTAAAGTGATGTTAATTTTTAAGGTGATATATACTTTATGAATACAAGGTAGTAGGTTGGTAGACAGCAACTGCCCAGGGAGGTACTACCGTCCTGCCAAAGTGAGTGTAAAATGAAAGCCTGTAATTGTTGTACATGGTGGCAGGATTGCTGGTGTCCCTTTTTCTGTCTCATAAACTGCACGATTTCAGGTACATCTTGCTACTTCTGCTTACACTTAGGTCACACTACACATACATGTACAAACATATATATACATAACCCTCTGGGTTTTCTTCTATTTTCTTTCTAGTTCTTGTTCTTGTTATTTCCTCTGATCTCCATGGGGAAGTGGAACAGAATTCTTCCTCCGTAAGCAGGGCAGGGTCAAAAGAGGCGACTAAAATGCCGGGAGCAAGGGGCTAGTAAACCCCTTCTCCTGTATATATTACTAAATTTTGAAAAGAGAAATTTTCATTTTTCCTTTCGAGCCACCCCACCTAAGTGGGATACGGGGTGCGTTGAAAGAAAGAATATACTTTATGGAGGTACTACCATCCTGCCAAGTGAATGTAAAACCAAGCCTGTAAGTTTTTTTACATGATGGTAGGATTGCGGGTGTCTTTTTTCTGTCTCATAAACATGCAAAAATTTCAGGTATATCTTGTTACTTTTTTACTTACACTTAGGTCACACTACACATGCATGTACAAGCATACATATACACACCCCTCTGGGGTTTTCTTCTATTTTCTTACTAGTTCTTGTTCTTATTTCCTCTTATCTCCATGGGGAAGAGGAACAAATAATTCCTTATAAAACCATGCGCGTCGTAAGAGTCGACTAAAATTTCCGGGAGAAAGGGGCTAGTGACCCCTTCTCCTATATATGTTTCTAAAATGTAAAAAGAGAAACTTTTGTTTTCCTTTTGGGCCCCCCCGCATTGGGGGATACAGCTGGTGTGTTATAAGAAAGAAAGATACACTGTATGGATGAACTGTTACTGGAGATAACCATATTAATCTTCAGGTAATCTAGCTTGTAGCAATGTGCTAAAAAGACCCTGCCGGCCTGCTCAGTTTGACTCTTGTGGCACTACCTATGAGCAGATCGGCTGAAATTGATCTTAAGTGAAGTTTTCTGGGAAGGTATTGGTGACTAATTTTCTGAAATAAAACTATCAAAGATTTATATTCTGGAATGAGACAAAAATGGTTTTGCTGCTTAGAAGAGTCACTGCAAGAGTAAAATACAGAATCTGGTACTTTTAAATACATTTATCCACTGGATACCTTGAGCACACCCCACATTTTGATCAAAGTTAAGAGTAAGGAACCCACAATGAAAAAAAAAAAAATTAATATCTTACATAAAGAAATTACAAACTAATGGGGCTTACCTACAAAAATTATGAACAGTAACATATGACAAAGATACAGGTACTTGTTTTCGTTTAAAAAAAAATTTCTGTTTAAAGGAATTATTTGGATGCCATGGCAGGTCTAGAGATTTTGAAATCTATAACATGAATCTGTATTGACTGGCTACACTCTATATCGGCTATGGAAGTTTGGAGTCAAGTATGACAACAATAAACTGTGATTTCTGTATTTTACACGTTTAAATAACAACAATGTGGTAGGGTTAATGCAGCAGTTTTGAATTAGAATACACATCTGGATAGCCAGCCCACCAAGGAAGGTTTACCCAAAGGAAACACATTCATCATCATCATTCACTCAACACTGTCTTGCCAGAAGGTGCTGATATCACAATTTAGATCCCCTTAAACTGCCATTCATACCCACCATTCCAGAATTAGGTACCGAGTGCCATTTCCCACCTCCAGGACAAAAGCCCGGGTTTAACTGACTTTCCTGAATCCCTTCGTAAATGTTACTTTGCTCACATTCCAGCAGCATGTCATGCTTTAAAAAACCATTTGCCTCCACTACAATCTAACTTACTCTCACAACCCGTTGGATACTAAAGCCCATAGCACTCTAAATCTTCTTTACCTCTTGCCTCCTACCTTACCTGGGACTCCTGCTACCCCTTTTTCCCTTTCTACTTCAAATTTATACACCCAGCTGGTCATCCTATGTTGCTCTATGCTCTCTAAATGCCCCAAAACAAATTTTAACAAACCCCTCCTCCTCCTCTCTCTAAATTTATGCCTTTGGTAACCCCAAAACCGTCTTCAAATTTTTTGTGTTTTTGAATTCTTTGTTCTAATTCTCCAAAGCCCATTATTTTTTGTTTTGCCTTTGTGGGGACAAAAAACCCATAGGGGTTTGGTAGGTCTCTCAGACACACGGATATCAGGAAGCATTCTTCAGCTTAGGTTGGTCAAGAAATGACCTTGACTAAGAAGTGGTGGTGGTGTTCTCCCCCAATAACAACAAAAGCAGATATGAAAAGGCTTCATGACTAGGAGGGAGTGAATCCAGCAACTGGCAAATTGAAGGGAAGGGGAGGGGGTTGAAAGGAGTTAAGACTAGACCTCTGAAACCCACATTTTAGTTAAGGTAAGTACATAAAGAGTAAGACTTAAACCTCCAAGTGTCTATCAACATGTGCTTTTGACAGACAGTAACTAACATTTTTGCCAGGGAGAAAATATGAGGCAATCTGCTTCGATCCAAGGAAAGGGAGGACAATTCTAATTCCTTAGATCAGGAGTACTTCACCGACATCAAGGCACCTACCTCCTTGAAGGGTGTACTACCTCTACCCTTTCCTCTCTGCATTTTTTAAAAGCTTAAAATAAAAACTATATAAAAATGTAGGTATCACATTTCTCTCTCTTTTTACTTCAAACAAACTTCTTTCAACAGATATTCCACCACACCACCCATTTTTTTTCCTTCGTCTATTTCTATGGCTCGCATCCTTTCACTTCTTCCATATTTTCTCCCTTCAATCTGGTATCTAATCTTTCTTTTCCCTACACTTTTTGTCACTCTATTATAGTTAAAAAATACTGTATCAGATTTTAATATCTGGCAATTTAAATTCCTACCTCATGTAGTAACCAAAGTAGAGGGAGTATATCATTTATCACAAATCTCTTAAATCTAAATAGAGGGAAAATCCTGATGAATGTCAAAAATTTCTAACACATGATAGCACATCTGACACTTTTTCTTTGCACTATTCAACATTTTAGAATATGTTAGCCTGTATGCTCTTTGGAAGGAATTACATAATTAGTGTGATTTACTTGCTGCTATGCATGCAGATTCAAAAATTTGTTGCATTTACTTATACCTTTAGTGCAAAGTAAAATGACAGGAAAAACAAAGTCTTTAGCCCTTAAACTGTCTAAACGTAGATCTATGTTTACACATGTAGTGCTCTGACCTTGATTTTCTCCATTTGAAAACATGTAAAAAAAAAGTAGATCTACATTTGGAGTGCTACATGAGCGAACACAGATCTACGTTTGGACAGTTTAAGGATTAAAATGATAAAATCACAGTAAAAATTTTAATTTTTTAAAATATAATATCAATTACTGTTTTTAATTTTAATTACTTGTAAGACGTTTTTTCAACCATAACTCAAAAAAATTAAGGAAAAGGGAATCTCAAGAATGTGGGGTGCAAAAAAACACCTGTAATTATATCAAATGAGGGTTCATGCAGTAATTCCACTCAAACTTTATAAATAATCTGGAGGAAGAGTTGTAACATTTTGAATGGTTCAGGTAGTGAATCATCCCTGTTAGCCTCTGGGCTTTACCAGATAACTCTGTATGAAATGCTGAACAGGCAAAATAAATCATGATATACAGTAAATAAACTCCATTAACACTATAAAATAAATTCTCAATGATTAAAATTTATGACATTGTAAAAAAAGACCAATATTTTCAGTCACTTAGGATATTACAGTTATCAACTACTGGTTTTCAGCAGATTTTGACTAGATATATTATTTTAGCATATTTCCTATTAACAATATTGTGTATACAATTTACAGTAAGAATCTCACCAATGCACCATAAGAAAAACTACAAATTTCCATATTAATTAAGTTTATATCCACAATTTCATGACTTTGCTCTCTGAAAGAACAATTTGCTATAATTTCTAAAGAATTTTACATCAGATGTGAGGGCCTGACAGTACTCATAATAAATTGTGGAGTAGTTCCCTCTTCGGTAAAAATTCTGAAGTAAATGAAAGCAATTCATCACCTCTTTTCTTGTAAATAGAATGTAACACATTACTGATTCATGAAGAGCCAAAATAGTTCTGTGCATCATTCAGATCAAAGTTAGTTTTCAGTGGTGCTATAAGAAGCATGCTGGAAACAACCTAGAAAAATGAACACAAGGTTTTCATTACACATATATTTTACATACAAATAAATGTATTATATGTAGAAGGTTGGTAGAAAATGACTACCCAGGAAAGTACTGCTGTCCTGACAAATGAGAGTAAGACAGAAACCTACATTTGTTTTGCATGATGGTAGGAGTGCTGATTTTAGGTAACAGGTTGGTAGACAGCAACCGCCAAGGAGGTACTACCGTCCTGCCAAGTGAGTGTAAAGTGGAAGCCTGTACTTGTTTTACATGATGATAGGATTGCTTTGGTGCCTTTTCTCTGTTCATAAACATGCAAGATTTCAGGTACACGCTACTTCTACTTACACTTTGGTCACACACACAATTAAAGGATATATAGAAAAAACACACACCCCCTTGGGGTTTTTTCTATTTTCTTACTAGTTTTTTGTTCTTGTTTATTTCCTCTTTCTCCATGGGGAATGGACAGAATTCTTCCCCAATAACCATGCGTGTTGTAAGAGGCAATAAATGCCAGGACAAAGGCTAGTAACCCTTTCCCTTAAAATTACTAAAAGTAAAAGGAGAAAATTTCGTTTTTTTTTTTGGGGTCACCCTGGCTCGGGGGATAGGCCGTTTGTTGAAAGAAAGAAGAAAGATATATATTAAAATATATACACACACACCCCCGGTTTTTTTCTTTTTTCTTACTATTTTTGTTTATTTCCCGTTTTTCTCCATGGGGAAATGGAACTATTCTTCCTCCGTAAGATGGTGTTTTTAAAGGGGACAAAAGGCGGGGCAGAGGGTAGTAAACCCCCAATTTCCCGTATACAACAAAAATTAAAAAAAAAAATCGTTTTTTTTTTTGGGCCCCCTGCCCCCATGGGATATGGGCCCGGGTTTTTTGAAGGAAAAGAAGGATGGTTGAGTCTTTTCTGTCTCAAAAAACAAAAAATAACAGGGAAATCTTGCTACTTTTTCTTTTTAAAATTTGGTCACACTACACATGTTGTACACATTTTTATACACCCATCGAGTTTTTTATTCTTCTTAATAGTTTTTCTTATTTTTTTCCTTTTAAAGAATAAATTTTTCCTCTGTAAGTCATGCATGTTTTAAAAGTCACTAAAATCCAGGACAATGGGGGAACCCCTTTTCCCAAAAACTTACTAAAAATAAAAAAAAAACCTTTAAGTTGGGATGTTTGAGATTTTTTTCCCCGTAAAAGTAAGCCTTAG